>CM052219.1:17177402-17320422 GCA_028454225.1 Lasioglossum leucozonium
TCGTGGTGAGACCTGGGCAATCGGTATTATCCTCTATTTGTAAGAACTTCTAGTATCTTACAAATAGTGGATAATATCGAGCTAATAGCTGCACACTTGGAATTTGTGTAAATATTGTATCCTAGAATGTAAGACATGATAGATGTAACAACGAGTGTATTGAAAGATTTTCAATAAAGATCTTGTAAATTAATATCCATGATTATTTCAAACCTATGAAATGCCCTTGTGGATTTTAACGAGTAGGTAGGTACAATGTTTATATTATATAAATATAATATATAAATATAATATATATTACATAAATATTATTATTATATTAAATATTATATAAATATTATTATTATATTAAATATTATATAAATATTATTATTATATTAAATATTATATAAATATTATATATATATCATATATATATCATTATAAGGTATTCGAAATACATGAGGAAATTCGAATATACATATGTATTAATAATGTCTCAAGAGACGTCTTTTCTCACACGTCGTTTTGGCGTTTGAAAAAAGGTACCTTTTAGGCGTCTCATTTGTGACGTAAAAACGACGTCTCTAACAGACGCCTTTTACACGTTCATAAAGACGTCTTTTCTCACACGTCGTTTTGGCGTTTGAAAAAAGGTACCTTTTAGGCGTCTCATTTGTGACGTAAAAACAACGTCTTTAACAGACGCCTTTTACACGTTCATAAAGACGTCTTTTCTCACACGTCGTTTTGGCGTTTGAAAAAAGGTGCCTTTTAGGCGTCTCATTTGTGACGTAAAAACGACGTCTCTAACAGACGTCTTTAAGAACGTGTAAAAGGCGTCTGTTAGAGACGTAAGACGTAAAGACGTAAAAATGACGACAAAACGACGTCTTTAAGACGTCATGTGCTATCTGGGTAATGTTGAGTAATGTAGATTCAGAATTTGTATAATACAATAACAATTGTTTGCAATAACAATAATGCAATAACAAAAGTTTCAGTCTCCTGTCTCATCTGTAAGGGTAGTTATGGAGGAAAATCAAAAAACCAGTTTTTGAACCATTTTCCGTATTTATTGGCAATTAAAAATTCTGACATTTTTCGGATATTAAGTCACATATTAGTTATCATTTTCAGACCTTTCCGTTGCAAACTCTGGTTGTACAAAATAAAAAACACGAAACAAAATCGAAAAAGTAAAGATTTCACATAGAAATCGAAAAAGCAGAATCACAGACTTAATTTATTAATGAGATATTATCGTAAGTTTAATACTCAATTTTTTTTCAAATTCTTGAGTGTGGTGCGTCTAGTTGAAAAAAATTACAAACCACTTAATATGTATTAAACATTCCTACGTTCCGAGAAACATTTTCCAGACTTCAGAACTCGCGTAGTGCAAACTATTAAAATAACATTATCTACGTTATCTACTAATACGTTATTAAAGCATTGTAAAAACATATTTTAGGTATGTTTAAACTATTTTGAAATAACCTTTGGGAACACATTTCTGGAGTACGTTCGGCCAGTCGGCCACCAGTCATTTAAGTACGCTTGCACCGGTGCGAGCTGAATGCACCGGTGCGAGCCGAATGCACCGGTGCGAGTAGCTCGCATCGATGCGAGTAGCTCGCTTCGTTCGAGCCGCTCGCTTCGTGCGGGTACTCGACCCGACTCGCACACTCGAGTCGAGCTAAGCTCGACTCGCACTATGCGAGTACTCGCACAGCCCTAGCTCTTAGAGCCCCCCGAAGCGTGGACAGAAAAGTCCATAAGCTGCAATGTCTGTACTGATCCTAAGTCTGTGTCCTAAGTCTGTGTCCTAAGTCTGTGTCGTTTCTCAGCTGTCGGGAATATAGATTCCTGCACAGATTTAACGTAGATAGAACAGATTAACATAAACAAGTTATAAGTGCGACAAACGTAGAGGAACAGTCTGATAAGAACAATTGATCTTTTTATCGCGGTCTCGTGACTGGACAACGGATCTTTATACAAACGAAAAATTGTCTATTTGAATTGCAAAAAATTTCTAATGAAATAGAAACTTATATTTTTTGTTAACATGTTAAATTGAAATTAATATAAATACATACTTAAATTCTTCTAATGTTTTTACTGTTTTAAATTACACCTACTCATTTTTCTCATAAAATCCGCTATGTATTCTATACTATTCTATAGTGATTCATTACCCGTTTCGTCCTACCGTACCGACCGCCACTCGCCATCCAATCCAGACCGTACAAACGTTGCATCGCAGATGGGATTGCGTGTCTGACGATCTGCCTTCTGCTGTGTCGGACCTTGCTAGTATGTACCAGACCGGTTGGTATCGGTATTCGGCGTAAATTCATTGAGAGTGGATGGTTGAGCGATCTGTTCGCCGTGTTACACTGTATAAGTGAAAAGTCCTCTCTGTCGTAATTCCACTCGAGTTACCTCAACGTAAGTTGCTTGGTAACAGGTGGTAACTGGAGTAAATGGGACACCGTGCGAGCTCTTCTCTTGGCCATCGCTCTTCTCGAGTTCACGTCGGGTATCGGTGCTGGCTGGAGTTGGGCTGCAAGCATTGTACGCGTTCGCGTCACCCTCGAATCAGAGCCCTCTGCTCTGGTTCGCTCATGTTTCTCTTTTTGAAAGAATCAGTGCCTTCTGCCTGATTCGCCTTTGCTCCCCCGTGGATCGGAGACTTCTTCTCCGATTCACACCTTTTTCCCCGCAATAATTACTCGACATATTGCGTTACTGCGTTAGTATAAGTTCGTCGTTGTTAGGAAAGGGAGCCGGAAGGAATATTGCATTCGTTTTGACTCCCTTTCCGGGTCTCTTGTGCAGCAATCTCCTCGTGGTGAGACCTGGGAAATCGGTATTATGCTTTATTTGCAAGAACTTCTAGTATCTTGCAAATAGTGGATAATATCGAGCTAATAGCTGCACACTTAGAATTTGCGTCTATATTGTATACTAGAATGTAAGACATGGTAGATGTAAGAACAAATGTATTGAAAGATTTTCAATAAAGATCTTGTAAATTAATATCCATGATTATTTTTTTACAATGCACCTTCCCTCAGAACACTTGTATATTATTTAAGCTGGTTCATCTGATTTTTGTATTTACATGAATTAGATGAACAAGACTGTTCTCATTTGCTTCCTTTTCTCGTTTTCTTTAATTTTCTATTGATGCGATGAAGATTAGAATAATACTGGTGTTCGGGATTATAGATTTAAAATTAATTCTTGCGCGATCTTGTTGTTGTTTCTTCGTTTTCCTCTATTTTCTGTTGTTTCATTTCACACGAGTGTAATGTTAGTACAATTCAATATCATCGTATTACGTATATTATCATTGAAAAAAAGACATCCTATCCACAGAGGGTCAATTAAAGATTAAAGATCAGTGCAAGCTAATTTTAAGTTTGCAAATCGTCAATGCATGTGATATGCGTCGAATTATTATTTCCTCGACTTAATACTAATTAGTTTCGTGAGATGGTGTGGTCGTTCTGACTTCACATTTCTAGATCAGTAAAACACTCAACTTTGAACAATGATAGTCAAGAGCTGAATCCATTTTTATATCTTGTATGTACCTTTTGTCGTAACACAGATTTGAGCAGGTATTATGTCTACTAGTGCGAGCCACACAGTCTCGTGGAGTAATAAATTGTAAATTCATAATCACTTCGTAATCAACTTAAGATCCGTAATACGCTCGCTTTGCAAACAGTGCATTTTCCGGTCTGAGGTTCTGAATTACCGACATTTTAAAGAGTGATTTGGTATGTTAGCGGACTCTACGTAAATAGAACGATCATCTAATAAACTATACATACATAAATATATGTATATATATATATAAGATTGCACCACAGAAATTGTGAATCCAAGGAAACTAGATTCTGCAGCGTTGTCAGGTCAAAAAAAGCAATGTTGTCGACTTAGATCGCTACCAAAATTATCGATGATCGCATCACAAAGCGTTCGAGTCGATTTCTTTTCTTATCCTGTCTGCATGCTTGTCGAAATTTTCGTCGGCGTTCAGAAACAGACAATTGCAATGATTGTCAATTTTATTAAATCATCATCGATTCATCGTATGATATAAATTATTAGTAATTAACGATTTTGTACTGGAACTTACTTTTCTGTACCTGCAAATAAGATTATATACTTGCATTACATAATCAAAATCCTTAGGTGGGGGTAAACGCAACGTGTAGAACATTACAACCATTCAAAATCACAAAATTTAATAACTAAATACACATATATACTCAGAAAAACTCTCTCTTATCTTTTAAGAGTAGTTTAAACTTTCTAGCGGGTTTCAGCTCCACGTAACAATTCATTTTTGTAGAAAACATGTTTTTAGAAAAATTCTTGTTTCCAAAAACCAAGAGAGTGATAGAGCAATTCTACTTGCATTCATAGAAAAGCTGTCCAGCAACGTCAATTTTAATACTGTCTCCGACGTGTCTCGTAGTTATTGCTCTCTCATTCATTCTGCGTAGCCTGTTACTTTCGTTTTGATAATCGAGCTCTAATTTGTGACCAACTGGGGATTCCGGAACCACGGGTCACAGTATAACGTGTCTGCTCTACAAGAATCATCAACTAGATATTGTAAATCAGAAAAAAGGTTTAAATCTTTTCGACAATAAATCATATTCTCTAAAACCTTATCGCTTTTAGATAACTACTATATGATCTCATTCTATTGAAACTAAACTATTATGGAACATTTGATCTGCATGAATTTACAGACTATATTCGCGAATTTTCATGTTTATAAAAAAATTTAATGAAAGATTAATTGTCACAACCATGTAAAATTTATTATTTCTCGTCTGTGCGACTAGGAGAAACCTTGATTGTAAAAATGGATCTAATTGTACACGTGTCGATATTCTTAAAAGACACATGTGAAAACTTCTGTATTTACTTTGATAACAACCCCCTCCAATTTGAAATTGTTAATCACATTATATCTTGTAGGTGATGCGTAACGTGATAACGTATTTACGCACAACTCGAAACTTCAAATTTCAATATGTTCCATGATAAGTTTTAAGCATCAAAGTTCATAAATCAATGAACCTTCTGTTTTGTAAAATATTATTACACATTACACACGTACACACGCACGCGCACACGCACACACCCACTCACGACTAGCTTTAAATTAAAAATCACTTCAGTTTAATTATCGAATGGTACTTGTAGATTCCTCTAAACAGAGAAAAAAATAGAAGATGAAAAAAATTGTATAGATTTTATATATTTCATTACATGTATTCAAACGTTAATAATAATTAATTAACAATAATCATAGTTGACATATAATACAATAAGAGTAATAATTAATTAAGAAACTAATTATCTTTCTTTTCTGTGACAGCTGCCTCAATGCCCTAAAGTTCCTAGCAATCCTACAGAGTTCGTCTGTTGTGTTGATATTTGAAATAAACAAAATTCGAGAAAAGTATTTTGTATTATTCTTTTATCAGAAGTTGGACGTGTACGTCACCTCCATTATTACTAGTTATATTTTTCTTTCGTCTTTTTAAATTTTTTTTCATTTTTCTTTTTAACCACGAGTTAAAGTACAATAATCATTTGAATAGTTTATATATAAATGATTCAACATTTAAGCCCTTTCACAAAATCACTATCTGTGCTATATACTTCAGATAAATCATGTGAGTAGTATCTGCATTTAAATACGCATTAGAAAATCGCATGAAATTGTGTTATCATAAGCATAGATGCCAAATCGTTCATAAAAACACTCGTAAACATTGCAATGATTACTTTTTGTAGCTACATCTTCCACTAACTCATATATGTGATATATGTAAAAAAAAAACGGCAATAATATTTGTTAAACGTGCAAATCGTAAATATTTATGAAAAACTTTAATAAACATTTCACTAATCATTGCGAAAGCTTATATGGAATATGTAAAAAACTACGTCCCTAGAAAGATATAATGACAGCTCTTATAGAAATACTCCAGTGAGTCATGCAGCAGAATAACATCTACAATATTTTTATTATTAGTTTTCAATAGTAATCGGAAAACCTGATTTACTTGTGCATTAGTACAATTTATACGCTTTATCCTCTGCTATTTGAAATTAAAAGCTACATATTATCAAATAATTTGCACGTTCTTAATATTTCATTAGAAATCAGAAATATGAACATTTCGTTTCCTCGACAATGGCACCAATCGTTAGTAGTATTCACATATACTAAAGCTTCACATAAAAAAAATGGAAGCTCGAAAATAGAAGAATAATTGATATAAAGTAGGCAATCATAAATGTACCAATCTCAAAACAAAACTAATCAGAAGCAATGTCATGATCGTATCTTTAAAATGAAACAAATGAACCTTTGTAAAAATGCTGAGCACATTTGCAATGATTCGTACTATTCGCTATAGTTAATTCAGTGGATCAACTTCAACGTAGTCGTAGATAAATGATGCATTATTAGTATCAACCAAAATTTCAGTCGACGTCAATTCAATATTTGGATTACGCCATGCATTAATATCAGTTCCCCCAATATCCAGACCGAGTCGTAAGTTAGCTGGTGTATTGCCAATAACAAAATGGTCTTCGGTCAAGGGCAAAGCATCTTTTAAAAGAAGCCTGAAAAACATATAGCGTGAACAATTAAAAAATAATGTAATTAGAATACGTTAACATATGACATATATGAGATACGAACAAAATTTCTATGATGTCTTACCAGATGTTTTCTTCAGCGACAATGTGAACCTTTGGTACGGGAAATCCGTTGAATGGAGAAGCGACAGGTAATGTATATGCTCCCATGTTTTCAAAAATTATCCAGTCGCCAAGATCCATTTCGTGCAATAAAACATTTTCCGCGACTTGATCCAAACCATCGCATGTGGGTCCCCAAATGCTTGAGGAAATCATCTTACCGTAACCCTTCTGTTAACAACAAAATAAATTTTACCACAATTCAGACGTTAGATGAAAATAACATGGCGAATAACTTGATATTTATGAATCTTGCTAGCTACCTTTAGAGGTACGGGAGTAACATGCTGATGATCGTAAAGGAGGCAATTGAAAGAACCGTAAACGCCATCATTGATATAATACATGTTGTGCGTGATTGTGTTTGGAGAATTTTCGTTGCCACGCACTGCACGTTTGCTATGAATACTTGTAGCAAGTGTAAATGCAGATGCAACATAAAATCGGCCAGGTTCGGCAATTATGTGAACAGCATCAGCTGAAAATGATCATTTGTTAAATAATATTCAAAATCAAAACGAAAGAGGACAAGAATATTTGAAATGACTAGATTAATTGCTTACTGTTAAAATACTCGTCAAGTGCTTTGTTAACAACATCAGCAATTTTATCAATACTGGTGCCTTTATTTCCTGGATAGCCACCGCCAATATCTAACAAATACGGTTTATAACCAAGATCCGACGCCAAGTCAAACAATGTTTTAGCATGCCGTATGGCTCGATAAAATACTGGTGGATCTTGACAACCAGAGCCAACATGGAAACTAACACCAACAACACTAAGTCCTAGCATACGTGCAAGACGTAAAAGATTGGGGGCCTCATAAATAGGATCACAACCAAATTTCATGCCCAGTTGACATTGGGCATGTTCTGCATCACAACGAATTCTGATAACGATCTGAAATGAATGGTAAAATATTAATTGAATTAAGATTAAACGCTGCGTAGCTTCACTGCCAATGAGGAAAAATAGTTTTGTATTACCTTAGCATCTGGATGAAGCTTCTTGATTTTATGTAACTCACTCTCATTGTCCACTGTCATTGTATCCACTCCAACCGCAGCCGCATGACGAATATGCGATGCAGGTTTAGCTGGATTAGCAAATATAATTTTTGATGAGTCTACTCCAACACTTAATACTTTGTTAATCTCCGTCTATAAATAAAAATAATGTAAAATTCTTATTCAATATCTTGCCCTGCATAATCATGAATTAGTACTAGAAGTGTGCGAGAACCCGAAAGTTTCGGGATTCTCGAGCACATTCGTTCTTGCACACCTCTAGTTAGTATTAATAATACAGTATAATTGTACTCACTTTTGATGCACAATCAAAACCAATACCAAGAGCAGCTAGTACCTCGATCACAACTAAGTTATCATTGCACTTAACAGCTGAAATTTATTTAAAAGAGAAAACGAAATCAATGAATTTTTAATTTTCAATGCTATCTAACAATACGATAATGTATAGTTATTTTACCATAGTACGGGTTAACACGTGGTAGTTTTTCTTTCCAAATTTGATGTTTTTGAACAATATCTCCAATGTCAAGTACATAAAAAGCTTCTTCTTGCAATCCACTCAATGCAATATCTTTGATGACGCTCATAACATTTGACGCACTGTCCAAAACATGGATGCGTTCGTCCAAATTTGTGACCTTCATCTTGATTGTTTTGAATTTCTAAGAGATACTCTGTAGGCACTAGGCAGCAAACTAAAATGTATGAAATTATACAATTATACATTGTTGATTTACAAATCATGTAATTTTATGATTGTAACTACGTACGAGGCAGCTGTCAACGAGAATTATGTGAGTCGTGGGGAGGCGGATTAAGACAAGATCACTATGGGGGTGCTAGCAAAGCCACGGGGGCTCTGCGTTCAGGGCCAACTTCCAGTTGCCACAGGTATTCACACACCCACCAATAGACTGGCCTACCAGCCTATCGCAGATAGAACCCTGTAACAAAAAGTTTGTCTTTAATGCTATTATTCAGTAATATAAATAAGAAATAATGTGCTAATACATGTATTAATATTAAGTATATTTACTTATTGCAATTACTACCATTCTACTATGTTTTTGTGATTTATATGTACTCCAATTGTAATTAAACTTTATTGAAATGTATATGGATATTCCTAATGACAAGTACCAAAAATTTTCCTATATCTCTGAATTATATTTATCTTATCATATATGTATTATCAGATTTAATGACACGTCTATCTAAAAATATATCAATCAAATCTTCAGTAGCACAAAATTTCAGTTATTTTCTGATTGCACATAAGCATAATTTATCATAACTCGTTCACATAACTTTTTTGGAAAACTGATGGTGCGCAAGGAATTTAGAAAATTATGAATTCATAAAAAGGTGTAAAATTTACTGTTGAGAAGAAGTTCTTGACACCCACCTGATTTTGAAAAGTAATTCTCGTAACTTTTATGAAACAAATTCACAAATAAAGTATAGCAATGAAACTGTGGAAATGTTGAACTTTGCGTAGGACGACTATCTTTGTAATAATTTAGTCGAAACAATAATACAAGACAAAAAGAAAAGAATTACAAAGATGTTACGCTGTTTTACAATTTAAGTTGTACGATGAAGAATAGTTGTGATCTGTGGAGAGCACAAGACAATACTGAACCTGAAGCAACTATTTGGGCCAGTATTTATACGAGAAAGATAAGTGCTATCAGGCAGGCTTTGCATGGTACCAAGTCTACTTCATGGAACAAAGCTTATCTGACGGCCAAGAGATACATGTTTCACAGAGATCCAATTGGACATGGAGGGGAAATGCACACGCCACTCAAAGATCAAGTCTTCATTGGGGGCATGGAAATACCGTGTTTAATCTGTATTAGCTGAAATTTTCTGATTACGACCATTCATCAAAATCATTTGACTGATTATAGATAACGTCCGAATTTGACACATTGTAAAATAAAAGTGTGTATCGGCATACATAATTCAGTCATAATCACATGAGAGAAAGAATAAACCTGCATAATATATCATAGAAATCGAGCAAAATTATGACGAAACTTCTGAAAACCAGTCACGCCAGAATCTAAAAGGTCTAAAATTTTTAAAAACCCAAATCAAACCGAGGCCAATAATTTTTCTCACAAATACTGTTCTTACGTAAAATGGAGCTATTTGCAAAATTTCAACCAAGTCGACCAAATTATATAAAATAGATTCATAAAATATGCCTGCATGCATAACGGTCATGACAATCTCATATAGATACAGTTATTAATTATTTCTTTCTTTGGAGATGATATAAAAATTTGATTATTAAAAGAAAAGAATATATTAAATATGCTATTTAGAGTTATAAGAGAGTTATTGCAGTAAAATTGATGCTGAAACATTTGATTTTTGCCAGTAAATACGTGTAACTCGTTTCAATATGTTAGCAATGTTTGTACTGTTACACAATCATGTCGCTATTTTAATTATTGCTCGGCAAAGTACTCAAAGGGACACGAAACATTCTTAACATAGCAATGTCCGTTTTACCAACTGCTAGCACGTGAACATTAAATCTGAAATCTGAAATTGAAATTTGTGAAGAAAACCTTTGTCGTTCGACATGATTTTACTGGTTTGTACAGGAAATAATCAGACCGAGTTAGGTACATACCAGCAACTCCAAGATAACGTAGAATTAAAATACAAACTTCTCTGCAAACATGATATATATTCCCTGTTGATAGTAAAATGTTTGCAAATAAGTTGTAACTATAATGGTAACGTATATTGTGCGGCCAATAAATAATTTCATCTCGACGACGTCTCGCGTGTCGCGGATAAAGTGGGCATTAATGAAATCAAAGACCCGCGAAAGATAGTGCAGAGATCACGAAAAAGAAATTAAGTAAATGATTGCGCATAATGTGGAAACACGTATCTGAAGGAAAATGGTGAAAACCATGATTCATCGGTTCAAAGTTACTTAACGTATTAAATACTGTTTTACGTCAGAGGGAGAGACCACATTCGAGTCTGGCAGAGTAAGTACTCGTGATTCGACGGCGATAAAACGAAATTTTTCACGTGACACGAACGTCGTCGTAACGGCAAGTACCGGAGAGAATCCAGTGTACCATAAGTTCTGGAGAACGGATATGAACGAATATGCAGATCTTAACGGACTGTACCTTATCAAATGATCGCCACCCTGCGGGTCGGCTCTCGGTTATTGACGGAATGATGGAAGTTTTCGGTGACTGGATCTCAAAAATCAGTCAAATCGGTCGATGAAGGTTGAATCTTCGTTCGTATGGCGACCAGTGCCTGTCGGAATCGTCCGCAACCAGTTCTTCGTTTAAATTGTCGAGAAAAAACATTCGTTCGCTCGTTCGTAACTGCTCGGGAGTTACGAGCGAATCTCAGTACACTGATCGAGTAAAGTGATAATCGTTTCTCGTGTCGAAAAATTCGTTAAAATCTAGCGAAACCCGTCGAAACTCCTCCCACGAACACACCGTCGAGCAAGAGCTCTCGGAAGGATTCGCAAATGCATCCAGCACGAAGCACGTTCGATTTGCAACTCGAACTTCGAGATCTGAACCCTCGATAATCGAAGTTAACACCTAAAATCGATTGCTTGGATTTAAATGAAAATTTCACAACAGAATCGTATGTCTTGTTACGTTATATGGTATGTATCTGCTACGCCGGTAAACGATGTCGATATTCGTTGTTTACAGTTAATATTTTCGAGACAATTCCGATAGAAATGCATTAGCATCGCGTAGAGAGCCCACTAAAGGGAATCAAGTACACGCGCTTAGTGATTAGGTATGTATATACACGGTCGTTTGTAATTTCATCTCCTTGTGCAAAGTTGGGCAAGACATGTATCTATAGGTTGGATGGGGTTGCAATTGATTTTATTTAGATTAACATGTACGGAGGAAATAGCATTTTAATATGAAACGGAGTTTCGCGAAAGTGATAAAAACAAACTCCGCGCGTGTGGACCTCTTGCTGGATTAATTCTAATCTTTTTTTGATTAATCGCATGTGATAAAGACTTCCGAGTGCTTAAGATTTCTAAGATATATTTAATTATAATTTTACAGGACGATACGTGAATGATGCAATGAACTTAAATATATTTGCATTTTTCAGATATATATGATTTTTACATCTAACAATAAGTATGTCATATCTAATGTTTGTTTCTGAAAATGAGGAAACAATCTTCTATGAAACTGGCAGTAAATTATTAACTAAAATACCAAGTTGTTTCATACTTTATTAAATGTTTAAATAACATACAAAGACTTAAATTTGTACATCTAAATTTTCAAACATTATGATACAATATTATTCTTGCAACATTATTAAATTATTTCATCACATGTAAATGCAATGTTTAAAATATCAAATACATGTTCCCTTTTATAGATTCATCATTTATTTTCGAGAACATTTAGACAACAACATATCATGGATTGCATGTAGGATAAATATTCATTTCCACAGTGACTTTAATAGAAAAATAAAAACTGGTTATAAAACTCTTAACCAATATTCATACATATTCCTCGAGTACAGTTGGCAAAAGAAGCAAATGCTCGCTCTAATCGTACACCATTATCTGTGACTTACGACCAATTCAAATATTATAGATAAGTTCTTGGTGCAGAACAATTATAAAAATAATTACATTTATTGTGTCTTCATAGGGGTTGCAGTGAAGTACATAACGATAGTTCTAATAATCATTGCAGCACTGAAATGAAATTATATTTATTAATAGGATGATATCCATTAATAGAGAAAAATTATATTAACGAAGATAATACCTCATCAAGGTGATTATTCCAGCTGGCATTATTTTACCACTATTATAAAACCGATAACCCATTATTCCACCAAGAGTTGTACTACCTCCTAAAAGTACTCCCACATTGGTGGGATCTCCCGAAACTTGATAAGCTCCGTAACCCAAAATGCCACCAAAAAGAAGTCCAGCGCCCAAAGAAGGTATGGAAGCTTTAAAAAAAGAAGTTATTTTACATCTTATTTGAAAAAAACACAATAATCGGTCCATAACATCCCCGATCGACGAGACACTCGAGAACGATGATAACAATTTTTCCTTCGTTCTGATTGGTAGTCGGCAATTCACGATTCATTGTACTACTTCATTGAACTACATGCTGGGGATAGAAGTGCGATGTTACAAGAACTCGTGAAATGTGATGTTAAGGAGCGATTCCTATAATTGTGTACTGTAATCTGTAGTCTTTAAAATAAACGAACTAATAAATAAAAACAGTAACAGTTATGCGAACAATATCTATCGACATCACTATCTCCTGAAAAAAAAAAACGAAATTATTAACAAAGTTTAACTTACCCGACTTTACATAACCGAGTACACCACCTCCTGCTACCGCAGCTGCATAAGAGTATGCAATAATGTCGATAGGCATTTTATATTATATTATTATAGGTCTGTTACTTCCGCACGGTACGTGTGTTTACTGTACAATGCCGGACTATCAGAGATAAACAGTATTTCAATTTACTTTTTGCACGTCACAGTTCTCATCACGGTGTATATATTTTATAGAGAGATCACAGGCATGATACACAATATTTATAGAGGCGAAACTCCATCGATTCTTTTAGAACTAGTTTTCAGTGTCCACGCGCAAGTCGTATCTATACTTATAGATATGCAAGTATTCGTGATACGAGGGATATAGAAAGAAGATAACAAGAAATTGTTATTTATAAACATATTGATACGTGGTAGTACGATTTTTTAAATACTTACAGCATTTTTCTATTAGCATTTTAGTTTTTTGTGTTCGTTAGTGCCCCATTTCTATCCCTACCAATAGAATTGCTTTTTGTTTCTGGACATGAGACGTCATCGAATCGTAAGTCAGTGCGAAATAGTGTCTACTACTCTCGTAGTGCTCTATTTCACGAATAATGCGACGCTAATAAGAAAATACGGTACATTTAATATTAAATATGAAAGTTCATGAAATTGTGTATATTTAAATGCAGTTTTCTATAATGTTACTTTGTAAATATTATACAAATTGTAGATTTACCATGTAATCTTTTGAGCACAACTTCCGCTACTTATAATAAAATCCATAACGATTGCGTAATATCAATATCATAGAGTCACTGGAAAAAGGGATGTTGCTTTGCTAGCAGCAGCATTTCAAAATTTTGCGTCACTTTAGATTCTGTTACATCATTGGTGCTGACAAAAAAATGGTGGAGATATTACGTCTGTAAAGAACCGATATGGTTTCTGCAGTAATACCTGGACCAATTTAAAGACACCGAAATTTAAAATGTTGACAGAAGTTTACCGCCGTAAAGAACACACTGTAACACCTTGTGTTACTTATTTCGTATGTCGAGCTTGAGTCAGCTCGAGTTCGGTTCTTGGTAGCGAGACCACTCGATTGATATACGCATTTTACGTATGTTTGGTGCGAATGATAACGGTAACGTCATTTTTTAAATATATCACGAGGATAAATGATACGAATGTGTTAATATCGTTGCTTTACTACGCGACGATACGTATGAGAAAAATTACAGATCCGATCGAACGAAAAATATTACCATGCTCTTATTGTTCGCGAATTGTTTATAATCGTGGAGGAAGGTGGTCTCCTTACAAATCCAGAAAATCGATGTTATTCTTACTGCTGGATTCATTTAAAAATCTTCTGCGATGCTAACGAGAATTTATAAAAATGAAATTGTTCACTGTTTATTTTTTAGTAGAAACATATTTTTGAAATGTTGATTCTTCGAAATTTTGTATACGTTAAAAACAAATCTATTGCATAACTCGTTGCAGAATTGTTCTGTCGAATTACTCCGTACGAAGATAAGAATTGAGAATACTATAGCGTATCCTCTCTGCTATAGCCATGAAAACACGTGCACATGTTTCACGGAGTTTCGATTCAAAGAGCCTGACTTTATCTTTAGACGGAAAATTGCCTCGTCAGAGAAGACATCGATGATTAAGCGCTATTAGAAGTTAAACTACGATTGCAGGACATCAGTTTCCGTTATAAGTCCGGCTAGACAACTACACACCTTTAGCTATATAGTACTTTTGAGATTTTATGCTGCACTATGCTGTCGGAAAATGTTTTGATATGTACGGGGAATATACTTTCCTTGAATGAGCCTAAAACTAAACCAAACCAGACACCTGCAGACGAAGTAAGTTTCGAAAAGTCCTTTTTTTAAATGAAATGAATAATTCTGAAGGTTATGTTTACCATAGCTTTGAAGGATTCTGTCAGTCACTATGACGTTTGCGAAATATTGTTACAGCTAATCGAATCACTGAAAATTGTTCTTCAAGATATTGATGGGGAAAATCCAGTGATTGTATGTATGGACATATTTTAATTTCAATTTTAAACGAATGAATTTATTAAACTCATGAAAACCATGTTGTTCTTTTAGATTAAAGGAAAGAAAGACAATGCTTTGCAAGGTATCGTCAGAGAGGAAGTTAAAATAACTGTGAAAGTATTTATGTCTTCGCCTAATGTGAATTTATTGAAAGAAGCTATAGACGAAGGTATAAAGTCTTTAATTCGTCGTTACAGAGAATAGTTTTTATAATTTATGTATAGGTATAACTTTGATTATAAGTCAAATTTTATAAATCTATTATTTATTTTCCAATTTATTATTTTATAGTTTGCAGTTATTTGAACACAAATGCAATCGAATCTTTAGTAATTGCCTATTCGGGCAAAGAAGATTTGTTATCATCCTTGAAACAATTATGGATTGGAGTAGAGGAATATGTTGGACTTGGTAAATTATCGAGTGTTGGTTTAAGCGATGTTAGTACAAACCTGTTTATTGACTTATTTCAATGGGCAAATGTAAGATTCTGACAATTACTACTTTCTTTATGAATATTTATATGATATTTTACATATTGATTTTACATATTTTCTCTATTTGCACAGGTAAAGCCAAATATTGTACAAATTACATTAGCTACATGTTGTGTTGTACCACCAGCTTTGCAAACATTCACGCAAGAAAATGATGTGCAATTATTAACACATAACGATCCTGATCGTAAGTTGTTCTTGTTTAGAAGCCAAATTTTATAGACATGTACTGTAAATATTTTTTTTTCCATTTATAGAAATTCTTTCTGAGGAAGAATTGAACAAAATAGTTAATACTAATGCTAGGTTACACTGGGTTACAAGATACCAAATTCATGTGAAGTGTCGTGGCATTTTATCTTCAAAGGGGTACTTAGTGTATATGAACAAAACAACATGATACATTTTTATGATAAAAAATTATATTTATGTTTATAACTGTCACAAATTTGCAAATATTGTTTTGTATACATATAATTGATTATTAGTTGAATCATTTACATCGGATACATGTCAAAATATTGCTAAGTTAATAAATGTCTGTAGTAGATTGATTTGGGAAAAATGTATCCCACGAATGTTATAAAATAATAAGGGAAACAAATCATGTTCACATTTATTTGACCTTGTAATTACCTAGAAGATCTGAAGAACAATTCGATATTTTTATATCATAATCCATAATTTTTATGTGAATATCTATGTCTTTTACGTGAATTATTTTCACACATTGCCAACATACTACACTTAAATATTAAAAAATTACACGTTTAGTGATCTGTTATAGTAGTTTTAAAAGACACGTTTATTTTTATTCTGAAGATATTAAGATGAGACATCCTTCATACCTAATTTGGATTTTATGCACATTTTTAATAGAATTCGGATACACATAAAAGCTTTCATTAGTGACTAATGAGTCTAATAATAAATGCGAAGTTAATGTAAATGACGCGAAGGCGTTGATTAGCGTTGAACAGATACGAATATAATAGAATAAAGATGTGCATAAGATTCCATCAAATTTTCATTAAATTTTTAACGTATTGACCCTGTTGATAGAAGGAATAAATTTTTATATAATTGTCTTATTTTTAAATTGGATTAGAAGAATACATGTAAACCTTCATAATTATAATGGTACAAGCAATTTCCGTATAACGGCATTTCTATAATGCGGTTTCGCTCCAACATAATTAAAAAGTTTCGAAACAGCGCAACACAAGATTTTTTTCCTGTAAAACTAGAAAGAAAAATAATGTATAAATACGTTCGTATAAAAAAAAGCCATACAAAAAACAATTTCTTAAAGAAAAAACGTAGCATAGAAATGAAGAAACAAACATATTTTATAACAACAGAACTGTGTTATTTATTGCACGCTAATGTAAAAACTGTTTAAACAATTGTTGATACTGTTAATAAACATGTTTCTTATAGTTACAGAAACAAAATTTTATAGTTTCTTTAATTGTTAATTATCTAACCTACCGCAAGTTTATATAATATAGTTTCTCATCGTCGAGCATTAAAAGCGATAATGTTTCATTTGTAAAAGTAACAAGTGGAAATCTAATTTTATTAACTAAGAACTTTATTCGAATCGGATATAAAGATTTTTGTGGGACACTGTATATCCAAAGAAATAAGTTCACCGAATAATAATTCCACATAAATTAATTTTTCCAATCTCAGCGTAATCATAAATTAAACAATTTGGAATCTCTTATTTTGACGTGTACCGTAGTTTCAATGAGAAAAATTGAGCTGCTAATTTATGAGATACCCGAGCAAACAAGAATTATTCTGCTGCCTGAATGTCTACCGAGATACTCAAATACGCGAGATAGTCGTGAAAATTTACAACGCGACACAATGCGACGCGCACGTTTGGATAGCTGAGTAAGTTTTATTTATCCGGATATCGCAGATGTGCAGCTGGAATGCCTGGTATTTAAAAAACAGTTCGTATGAATTAAAGGAGAAAGCGGAGTTCGAGTTGCTGCCAGATTCATCCGCAATATGTTGTAAGACCATCAAGATTGGAGGTGGCTCTGGCGAACATTCTTTCAAACATCGATAAACAACGAGATCAATGTCGCGGCAGGTTGATCAGAAATGTTGCCATATTTTACGGAACACAACAAGAAGAATTTTTCACTGTCCCGGTGGTGATGATCATTCGCAATGTGTTGAAAGAACATTGAAATTCTAGGTAGCTCCGTTTCTACGATCCTGTGCTAGCGACAAAAAAATTAGAAGAATAATTTCTAATTGTCTCGGAGGTGGTATTCATCCGCGAAGTGTTAAAAAATCATGGAGATGAATAGTGGCACGCTTTTGGCGAGCAATTTCCAAGAAAGATAAAAAGCGAGATGAATATCATAGCAGGTTGATTGGAAATGTTGTAGGAGATAGGATCCGGAGGGATCGCTAGTAGCGAGCGGCCGGGTGGGTACTAGGCAGTAGTCAGTAGTCAGTAGGTAGTAGGCAGTAGGCAGCAGGGACACAAGGAATCCTTCGTTTTGTGTGTGTCTCGTACCGGTGCCGCCGCCGTCGTCGTCGTCCTTATCCTCGTCGTCGGCGTCGTCGCAGGCCGGCTCGATATATGCGGGCCGATTTTTCGTTTTGCCATCGGCTGCCTTCGGATCTTTCCCTTTCCTGCGCGTTCTGTTACTCTGCTCCTGCTCTGGGACCCTTTTGCGTTACGCCGCACCGCGTGGCACACTCGAGGACAACGAAACGATGGGACGGGACTTCGGGGGACTACGAATAGCGTAAACGCTGCTGCTGCTGCTGCTGCTGGTGCTGGTGCCGGTGCTGGTGGTGCTCTGCTCCTTCTCTCTCCTCTCCTCTGCTCTCCTCTCTTCTCTTCGGTTCGCAATTCTCTCCTCTTCTCCCTCGGGCCCGTTCGTACCCTCGACTTCCTTACTCCTTTTCCGTAGCACGCACACCTTTCTGCGTTCATCATCCCGCTATCTCTCTCCCCCGTTCATGTTTTACCGTTCTGCTTGAACACATTCGACGACCACTCCTTCCCTCTTTTTCCCCTTTTGTCCTTCTTCCCTTCTCTTCCCTGGTTTCTCTCTCTCTCTCTCTCTCTCTCTCTCTCTCTCTCTTTCTCTCTGTTCACCGCTTTCGGGATCGGTCTTTTTTCAACCGCTCTGTTCCTCCTTCTGGTCACAGCAAAGCGGGCGGGGTATGCGAGAACGCCGCGATACTATGTTATGCCTCCGGACCGCAGGTCTGACATACTTTGTATGTTAATGCCACATAATGTCGGTTTTGTTCCTCTTTTCAGCATTTATTTGTTCGGCTTCTCGGATCTTTTGCGGGAGAGCGCGCGCAACAGCACCCATAGTTCGTACCGCGCGCTTACTTCGATCAACGTGCTATGTCGCGATCTGGTTCTTCGACTTCGTCGCCTTCGTTTTTCTTTTTTGCGTTTTGTTCCGGTATAGACGGTTTCTGGCCTTCGGCTCGCGTTCCCATTGAAATTCATCCGGAAATTGTGACCTAAAAGTTCCTTCTACGCTTCTCCGAGCCGTTTCAATGTAAAGGGTACGCGGCCATCGGGCTGCTAAATTATTGGCGCGGCTAGAGATCTTATCGTCGCGCGCCGTTCGTTCTAGAAATGGCTTAACGATTTTTCTTGCACTTTCGGCGTTGTTTCCGTGGATTTCTTTCTTTCGTTCCCTCTTCTTCCTTTCTGGTTGGAAACGTTCTCTACGAGTGAAAGAAAATCGAGGGAAGACCGACACTTCACGTCTTGTACATGCCGCAAGAGTGGTTTATCAAATTATTGATGGCCACAGTGTGCGTATTTCATAACTAGACTAGACTAGAAATAAAAATTGTCCGCAAGAAATAGAAACCGGATTTCTTCCCTCAATGATTCTAATGGAAAGCATATGTTTACAACTTCAATTTTTTAAATTTTCCAACAATTTTTCATTTCATTTACTTCATTTCCCTACAAATGCATCGAGATCCGCAGCCTACTCGTAAAAATCAAGGGTTTAACCAACCCCTTGCCGTATTTTAACGAGTCAGACTCGTGATGAAGATTTTAAACAAATACGAATGTCACGCCTTTGTTTTTAGATGAAATAAAATTTGATTTGTTGTAATCAATATTTCAGCATTAAAATCAATATAGCAATACAAAAAAATATATGTATTCTTTTCTCTTCTACGACATTTTTGGGGATGAAGACGTTTCAATCACTGTAACCGTAAAGAAAATGGTCCGGCAAGGGGTTAAAACAGGGAACCGAATGAACAATCCAAACGCGGAAGAACATAAACTCGTTAACATATAATAAATAAAATTCTTTCTATAAAAAAAAAATCTGAACACCCGAAGACAAGACCTCAACGCAAAGCAGCAGCAAGAGGCCCAATGCTCGGGATGCTTGAGATGAAAACTGAAAAAAAACTTGCACACGCATATAGCTAGCAAACCCATTGACGATAACAAAAAGAAAAACTGAAATCGTACGAGTTAAAAGAACGGATCGGTAGCGAGAAAGCAGAGGAGGTTCGGCAAGAGTAACCCACTAACCGTGCGCTGCATGTAATATAGACCTGTTGGAACACGATTCCGCGTTGACAGGTGATGCAGTCGCGGAATTGCCTCTCGCGGTGTTCGCGAGCAAAGTGTCTTGCCGTTGATGTTTCGCTAAACGCGCGGGAGAGACAGAGGCTGAGTGATGGGAGCGAGCGAGCGAGGAGGAGGACGACGACGACGACGACTACGACGACGACTACGACGACGACGACGAGGACGAGGACGATCGGAAGAGGGCACATTCGGTGAGTGTATATATGTATTATATGTATGTATATGTACAGTGTATATCGGCGAGTAGGGACACAGAAGCGACAGGGAACGGCAATAGCGAGTAAACGCGAGAGCGCCCTCGCTCTCGCTCCCGTACCGATGCGATGCGATGCAAAGACGGGGTATAAATAAGCGGCTGCCGTTTGCGGAAGCAGAAAACGGGCAAAAAGACAGAAATAAAGAGAAGAAGGAGCCAAAGAAGAAAGGGAGGCACGGCGACAGAGAGAGGAATAAATAAGCGGAGCCACGGGGGAAGCGAGAGAGGACAGGCAAAAGTAGAAGGAGCAGCCCCCAGGAGGAGAGCAGTAGCAACGGCAGAAGCCGATGCAGAAGCAGAAGCAGCAACGGGCTGTGCTCCTCCGCCGCGCCATCAAGTTCCTTGCCGCTTGGTTGACCAACGTCCTTCCGATCTACTACTTTTGCGGCGTGCGATCCTCTCCGCGTATTGAAAACTTTCCAGCGTGTCCTGCCGTCCTCTTCGTACGGCCGGCAGGTGTACCGCCTCGTTATCCGGAAGGCCTGTTCCTCCCTCTTTGACGGCTCAAAGGTCGTTGATTTTGTTGCGGGAGGAACGGGACGCGGACACGTTCCGCGATCTCCTCGGAATTAATCTGTCCGGGGTAAAGCGAACGCGCGGCATTCTCTCCGTAACTGTACGAGAGATCTCTACCGTAACTGTCGACGTTTCATCCTCAACCCCTTCGGGGCCGGTCGAGCGGTGAACGCGCTCGACCCAGCGACGAGTCTCGCTTCAATGTACGATATTAAAAACCGCAATATTTTTATTTCATTTGTTGCACCTCCATTGCGATTAACTAAGACCCGTCGCTGGTTCTCGAGCGCGCTTACCCCTCGACTGGCTGCGAAGGGGATGAGGATGAAATTTCGACAGTTACGGTAGAGATGGACAATTTATAATCTTTATTCCGTCCACTTCAATGTAAAATATTAAAAACTGTAATATGTTTTTTCATTTGTGGTGCCAGAGTAGATGGGATGGAGATTATAATTTAAGAAAAATAATTGATTTAAGTAAAACTGTAATATGTTTTTTCGTTTATGGTGCCACAGTAGATGGGATGGAGATTATAATTTAAGAAAAATAATTGATTTAAGTAAAACTGTAATATGTTTTTTCATTTGTGGTGCCAGAGTAGATGGAATGGACATTATAAGTTAAGAAAAATAATTGATTTAAGTAAAACTGTAATATGTTTTTTCGTTTATGGTGCCAGAGTAGATGGAACGGAGACTATAATTTAAGAAAAATGTTTTTTCGTTTATGGTACCAGAGTAGATGGAACGGAGATTATAATTTAAGAAAAATAATTGATTTAAGTATGAAACAAGTTCGACGCTACCAGCGACCTAACCTGACGTCACAATGCCCTATATCGCACTCCCTTAAAACGCATTAGAATCGCGAGGTAGAAGGGTAGAATTTCGGAGTAATTTAATCGCGATCTGGAGGAAAGGGACACAGGTATTCGCCTGGCGATCTCTCGGTGACTCATCGGACTCGTTTGATCGGAGGCACGGGATCATATTCGCCGGGCGAATGAGTCTATCGCGGAGAAAGTAAACGTACACCGGCAGACGAATCGAATGGATCTTTCGCGGGGTCGCTTGATCGCGAGATCAACGATTCGATAATTGCACGGGTGTCCTCTCTTACGTGCTGTGTTTCCTGCTCGTTACGGGTAGGGGATTGGGGTGGTGCGGTGCGGTGCGGTGGGGGGCAGAAATGAGCATCTCGGTTCGTACCGAAAAATCCTACTACTCTCGGTGTTTGAATCTCCCGATATCGCGGCGGGTTATCCCCGGCTGGGATCTAGATACTATTCATGCTAACGTCGCGTATCTGCATACGCATCGAGACACTTTTCGAGGCACGTTACGCAGCGCTGCGCTGTGCTGCGCTGCGCCGTGTGGTGCGGTGTGCGCCACACGTGTACACGGAAAGGTAAAGGCTGCGTCCTCGTGTGCAGGCCGGAGGGGCGCTCTGCCGTGCACACACGTACACGCATACACGGCGAAAATGTTCCCCCAATGTGTTCGACTGTGAAACAGAACACAACAGAACAGAACAAAGCGGAACGGAACGGAACAGAGTCGGCGAAGAGAAAGAGAGAGGGAGTCGGAGAGTAGAAGGCTCTGCGGAGTCGGAGAGTCGAGCGGAAGCGAATGAAACGGAACAGAAGCGAACGCAGTAGAGAAGCGCAGGCTGACTGCACGGCCGCAGCATGTTTATTGGCGCATCTCGGAGTCTTAAATCTTTATGTTGTCTCCTCGATGGGGTCTGCTATCTCCCTGTCCCATTGGCGGGACGGGTAGAGAAGGGAGGAATCGGCAGAACCGCGGAAAGGGCGAGAGAGGGACGGCTAACAAAGAGGAAAGGCAGAGGAGCGCCGCGCCGTGGTCGGCCGGCGGCCCGTTGCCGACGGAGACGGGAACACGCCCGGCCAAAGGCTAAGAAGAAGGAGGCAAGGAAAGGGGGTTAGAGAAGGAACGACAGGGAAGGAAATCAGGAAAGATATATCTCTCCCCGGTGCTGCGGTCGCGAAATCGAGTCAAGAGCCCGACAACCAACGACCAAGACGCATCGGCTGCATTACGCACACAGAAGCCGCGATTTTAGGCCCCCGCGAGATTATTAATGGCCGTAGGTGTTGCCACCGCGGAATTGCCGCTATCACTCAGCCCGTAATAGAAACTCCGTCCTACACGCAAATCGGGGATGATTAGATCCCGTTATCTTCGGGCGATTAGATTCCGGTTCGCAAGATTTTCTCGAGTTACAGTCGCGGGGAGGGGATTATTCTTTCAGCGTTCTTCCGCGGACCTGATCGATGATCGATCATTTACGTCGTGGTTGTATGAGAAAGTTGAACGGTTTCGTCGCGAAGGTTGTTTTTTAAACTTGCGAAGTTTAATGTAACTTTACGCATTTGCAGCAAGATTGAATAGATTAAACTCGAAATCGTAGGAGGATTTCTGAAATCGAAGACGCCGATATATGATTTCTCATTTATTAAAATTATTTAGGCGAAGAAATAAAATTTGCGTTTATTTGCGATTCCTTGCAATCGACGCAAACAATTTTTATGTCGCATAAACATTCGCAGTCTAATTATATTCCCGACTTTATAAAAAAATATCACAGTAGCTGAGAATGAATCGTTTCAGTTTGCACATTTTTTCTTTTATGACATCATTCAAAGTGTTTTGTTGCGACGAATATCGAACCGTATCGGAAGATCGTCATTCGAGTACGTAATGCGTGCTCGAACTTACAGATATCTATGAAGTGTGGTCCACTGTTCAACGTGGCGCAATAGGAAACCTTGGAATTATTAATAACACTGATAAATCAGATAATTCTAGCTGCATTAGCGAAGATAACGTCGAAAAAGGAATATAGTTGTACAACTATAAGTGCTTATTACGGTCACCGATAAAACATTGTACGAAACATGTAGACATAAATCTATCAATTACAATTACATTCCGCGATATTCCGTCTCGAGATCAGCGGAAGCCATTTTGTCTTCGGCCTTGCTATACAGGGTGGCTCGGCTAGAAGAAGTCGCTCATATCTTCTTTATCTTGAAAACGGAATCTAGGAAATCCTTCGCAAGAGGCAACGAAGAATGACAAAACATTCAAGCATCCTAAATTGTCGACGCACGCGGTGCACGTTTCATGGTAACATTGAAATAAACAAAAGTGTTAATTTATTTATACGTATCAGTTGCAGCGAACTAACCAGCGTTCGTCGAAAAGAATTTTTGCCTTTGTTTCACGATAAAACGCAACAATCGCACGATACGTAATAAAATCAAAATCGCTGTTTCGGTACAGGGTGTTTCCGCCGTTTCTGACGAGTGTCTTGCGTCAGAGGCACGTACGTACGTACCTTCTTTCACCGGTGTATAGAGGAACGTGGGCGCGAAGGTGCTTTCGACCGCAGCTACTGATATAAAAGTGGGCAAGGGGCAGGCCATGATGGAGTCTTATCAGCATCGTCGGAGGCAGTGGCAAGTTTATTGTCGATACGTGCTGTTTATCGACTTATGCCGCGTTTAGTTAATTAAATCGAATGGCGAAACTCCACGACCAAGCCGTGCACCGCGCCGCGGCTTGTACACGCGAAATGAACGCGTCGCAGAGGAAATACGAGAGCGAAAAGAACTCGATTACGAATACGGAATACACTTTTCCAATCAGACCTTCGCTATTCAAATCTTAATTGTGCATTTTTTAATGTAGTTACTCCGCAGGGAACACTGTACTTGCAGAATATTCGAACAATAGTACAGTTACGGTAATGAGCAAGATCTTCGTGCAAAATAAAAAAATGTTTGAACTGATTGCAAGACACAGGAGCCAAATAGAAAATGGTTTCTTCGATTAATTGCCTCATTGAACTGAAACTAATGATCTTAAATCTTTTTTATATGCTTTAAAATGTCCATTTCTGTCCGGTGATGTGTTGATAATTAGTAGACCGCGGAATTTGATGGAAAATAAAAATTAATTGCATCAACTGCAACGAACGTGTGCCAAGTAACAATTCATTTCATTCTTTAACCGTTTAACTGCGGGAGTGGTTTATAAACCACATGTTAATTTTTGCTAATGTCAAATAGCGACTTGTATACTACTGAACTAAAAATAAAATAATTACAATAAAAAAAAAATCTTTTAAAAAAGAAAATATCATTTCAGTGATATAATTTAAAATTAGAATGTATATACTTGTTTTCATTTTATTTTTCTTATCGTTGTTTTTTGCGTTTAAGGTTGATAATGCGTCGTAAGCTGCAATCGATAAATCGACGTTCTCGAATTTTTTAAAATTCGTCCACTGTTTCAAATCGCGACTACCGTCATTTCCGCCGTGAATGCGCGAAATCCGCAGTTTGTGATAATTAGATATAGATTTATCGAATAGTCGGAAACATCGACACGCGGCCGCGATAGATCGTCCACGATCGTCTGTTCGAGGCAGCGCGATCGAGGACGGAGGATTGATACAACCGGAGAAATTCCTGGTACACCAGACTGTTGCGCGCGGCATCGACTTTGACGATCCCTTAAGTGAAATATCATCGACAATCATTCACGTAAGATCTTTATCGGTTGGTAACGTGATCTCTGACCCCACCAAACTCGGGAGCAGTTTTATGCGAGCTCCCGCGGCGCGTGAATATACACCCGTGGGTAGGTGGGTGTCGGTGCATCCTGGAGGACGATCGGTAAGATTGTTCGAAAGAGGAATGTGTACAGGGTGTCCCAAAAATGCGGGACCAGGCGAAACTCTCCCTGTCGCGCGCAACAATCGTAAAAGTCCTTCCCTCGTATTCGAGATATGTACTTGCGCTTCGAACTCGCAGATACAACTTTCGACGCTTACTGCTCTTCAGTACATTTAATCAATTCAGTTACAGTGGCGGCTGATATTATCAATATATTATCGATAACATTATAATGAGTCCTTTTTTCTTTAATTCTTTGCTTGTAGCCATCTCCCTTTTACACAATTTTAAAGGCTAAAAATTTTCTAGAGCAGCTGCCACTGTTCAGTGATACATCGATATAATCAACTGTAACGTGTGCAGCACAGCCGGCTGATATTATCAATATATTATCGATAACTTTATACTGAGTCCTTTTTCTCTTTAATTTTTTGCTTGTACAATGCATAATCCTTAACGCCAGTAACCATCTCCCATTTACACAATTTTAAAGGCTAAAACTTTTCTGGACTAGCCGCCACTGTTCAGTTATACATCGATATAATCAACTGTAACGTGTGCAGCACAGCCGGCTGATATTATCAATATATTATCGAGAACATTATAATGAGTCCTTTTTTCTTTAATTCTTTGCTTGTACAATGTATAATCCTTAACGCCAGTAGCCATCTCCCTTTTACACAATTTTAAAAGCTAAAACTTTTCTGGATTAGCCGCCACTGTTCAGTGATACATCGATATAATCAACTGTAACGTGTGCAGCACAGCCGGCCTTGAGGATACAAAACGTGATACCTCGGTGATCGACTGATAATCACTGGAATTCATGCATTTATTATAAATCTTTCAAAATCCCTTCTGCTGGCTGACGTTTAAACGGCACAAGAAAATGGAGCTTGCAGGGTAACGAAGGATCGTTCAATTTGTCTGATGCGCAAGGGACGTTCGTGGCTCGTTCAGCCCAATATCCTTGGGTCACCCTGTATAACGCGGCCCAGGGCTTCGGGATGGTTGGAATCACAGAAAAGTATTTGGCCGGGTTCGCGAGAAAGCCAACACATAACGTTTCGCACGCAGAAACGTGGCTGCCGATAAATAAGGTTCGGCATTTCCCGCGCGCTTCGCGCTTCTTATCGAACCGCTCGGCTATCATGGAGGATGGTCTTCCGATAGCATTTCCGTTCGAGACGATCGAATCGATGCACCTTACTCGCGAACAATCGAATCGAATGCGACGGACAGATATTTCGCGAAATAAGGAAACAAAGCACACTGTACGTGAACGTTTTCTGTCGGATTGGCACGTCCGTCAACTATTATTATCGTCAATTTCACTGAAACAACCATCAATCATCGATAGACAGCGGATCTTTGTGCAAAATAAAAATTTTTATCTGATTTGCAAGAGGAGCGAAACGAGAATTTATTTTCTATCTGAATATGTTTAAAATTTGTTGAAAATAATGTCATAGTAGTTTTTTTTTTATTAATGCAATTTAAATCTCGAGAAAGAGATTATTTTGCAGTACTGTACAGACGTCTTAATACATTACAATACTTTACATAATACAATAAGAATTATAAACATCCGTGAAATTCTTCTGATATTTTTACTGTTTCAAATTACAGCTACTCATTTTTCTCATAAACGCATCAAATCCGCTGTCTAATCATCAATCATTTGTCTTGATTTGCTGGTAATTCATTTCCCTCGGTACCTTCGTGTCTTCGCAATTAGTCATCAAAGCGAACGTGGCCTCTCTCTCTCTGTTTAACACGTATTAGATCATCTCATGAGTAATGCGAATTTCCATTAACATTTTCAGAATGTGAAGTGCAAAAATCTAATCAGAATCATTAGTCTTCTGTATATGTCATTCTAGGTTGTAGAAAACGAGAGAATGTATGTGTGTGCAGGGCTAATGTCTTGATTATGTTCTTGCACTTCACACTTGGAACAATGACTTGACTGACTGGCATTTCCGAAGACCTCCAACAAGTGGTGTGTACAGTTTCAGCTTCGATCTATCTAGAATCGAGTTTACCATTCTGGGAAGCAGAATATCTAATTCGTGAATATTTTTACAATGATTTCAGGAGAACAATTATGTAATTGCGAACGCAACGATTTCCATGGACAATGAAACAGAACGCCTCCGCTCATAAGAGCAAACATTCGCTTGAAGAAAGGGGCTCTTTCGCTCGGATCAATCAATCCAGAGGCGCCGACGAGGGACGAAGAACGACATCACGTTCATCAAAGAATTTCATGATTGTCCCATCAACGTCTCACTCCGGGCCAAAAAGGATTTGTGACTGCCTGGCGTAAAGAAGCTCCGGGACGCTGAGAACATCCCGACACAGTAGGCTGTAATGAATGATTAGGAGAGGAGCAAACTTCTCGTGGTTACTCCCTTATCGATGATTAGGTGTATGGATGTTCATTTGCTTGGGAAAAATTTGAAAAAAGTCAGGCTGCGGTTGAAATGAATTTTTCCAGTGAAAAATAGTTCACTGAAAATTACAATATAATCTGTAGAGTTCTGAAAATTCTCTGATTTAACATGTTCATTGAAGCCTTGCCAGCATTTTCACGATTGACGCTTAGTAGACTTTATGGAAAATTGTAGGAAAACTACGAAAAACGAAGAAAATTATGGTAATTATGTTGTATCATGGCAAAACTAATATAAACTAATTGTAAGTATATTGTATAATTTCAAGTTTAAGGCAATGAATAGATGATAATAATAATGTCATGGGAAGAAATAACATTCTATTCAGTTTCTATTCCTTGCAATCAACGCAGACGATTTTTATTTCGCACAAAGATCCGCAGTCTAATGATCAGGAATCTCCTTTGGGCGGAGAGTTGGGGATTGCAGTAGTTCTTTTCTGTTTTTGCGAAGGAAAAGGCGGTTTGTTAAAAGACATTAACTGGTTTCGAAATATGATAATTACGGTTTTACGGTACATGGTCAAACCCAATCTACATTGTGTCTGCGTGGCGAGTTCTCTCGCGGCAAGACATAGGAAATCGCGCAATACTTTTAGGCTCCCCTGGTACCCACGTTGCGAAAAAGTGAAATGTGTTGTACCATTGAGTTTCTATTGTTGTTTCGAGAGGAGTCAATTAGGGCAAGGTTGAACTTCTGATTACTGGAAAGCGTTGCATATCGGTCGGATAAGTCGTGTGTTCTCCACCGCTATTCAGCCCTTCGTGGTTCCTCGTACATGAATATTACATATCAATACAGCTTTTAAGTACAATTGCTCTTGTACTATTATTATTTTACAATTTTTGCACTATTATTATTGTACAAGTATTGCACTATTATTATTGTACAAGTATTGTACTATTATTATTGTACAATTGTTGTACTATTATTATTGTACAATTTTGGTACTATTACTGTACTATTATTATTGTACAATTTTTGTACTATTATTGTACTATTATTATTGTACAATTTTAGTACTATTATTGTACAATTTTAGTACTATTATTGTACAATTTTTGTACTATTATTGTACTATTATTATTATAAAACTATTGTACAACTATTGTACTATTATTATTCTACATCTATTGCACTATTATTATTGCTCAATTATCGTGCTATTATTATCGTACAATTATTGTACTATTAAATTCTTCGCACTGTATGGTACTAGTGATTGTATCGACGAAGAACGTTTTACGAGCCCTTCGTGGTTCCTCGTGCATGACTATCGCCAGTCATTATAGTCTCTAGGGACAATGCTATAGCATAAACCAAACACGGTTTACCGCATTAATAAATAAATAAATAAATAAATAAGACATGATCGCGGGAAATCTTCGTAGGCGAACAAAATATGGAAACGTTCTTCTACTACTGTAATGTATAATCCAACGCACGATCGTTCCGATTTGTTCCGTATCGCCATGTTCGTTCCTGTTGCACAACTATTTGGCTGGCGGACACGGCGGAGTAAGGATACAGCCTGGATCGAGTTACGTCGATGGAGTACGAAAAAGATCGTCGTGGCCAGATAAAATTACGGGGGACACCGTGACGAACAACAACACAGAGATTACGAACCCGAAATGACTGGCAGAAGCGTCCGCGCGAACGGGTCCGGACGTACGATTCCGTGGCCATTCCGTGAACCGTGGCACACGGTGACGAGCAAAAGAGCAGTGACGCGTTTCTCATTGCGAAAATCTCTCTTCTCTTGGGGCAAGGAGCGGTCTCTCTTCCCCTGGGTTGGGTGGGGCGGGGGGAGGGGGAAATGGAAGTGAGGTGAGAGGAGAGGACCGAGGAGGAGATATCTGACCTCCCGTTGTGTACATCTACTTTAATTACGTTTGTCATTTTGCAGCCGGGTGTCTCATTACGAAGAAAGTTCGAGGTTTAAGCTGGCTGGTCGCGGAGAGCCTAGGTGGCCTCTTTCTGGTAACGGCACTAACCAACCCAACCAGACAGTCAACAACAACAACGACGTAGAGGAACGAACCAACCAACCAACCAACCAACCAACCAACCGACCGTCGTCGGACCAACCAGTCATGAGCCCCCTTTTACCTTACGTATAGCCCTCCGCGTGCCTCTCTTCGCATCGCCGCTCTAGATCTTCGGATAAGAGCGAACACCATTTTAGCGGTTCCTTACACACCAGACATCCGTTCCCTTCCTATATGTACGTGCTGCAGGAGAGCTCGCTGCATTTTCTCCGCGCGAATGTGTCAAGCGACTGGAAAACGGAGAGAGACGGAGAGAGCGAGAGAGAGAGAGAGTCAGCATGATCGAACAGAGGGGTTGGCTGGGCCGGGTAGGGGGGTAAAGGACAAAGAGGTTCGCGAGAACGGGAAAGGGAGAGGAATCGAGGAGAACGATCGAGCGGGAGAAAGAGGCGAGAAAGGTAGGACAAGGAGGAGAAGAGGGAGATAGGGGCATGTCAGCCGAAACCTTCTAATCCCACGTACTATACTCTACAGGTGCTTAATTCGTTACGTGAGACTGGAGGAAGCAGAAAACAGGATACTGTACCGTTTTTCCATGATAACGAAGAAGGTTTTGCGCTCCCTCGTCGCGGGGACGCGAACGAAACTGGTAGGAGGCAGCTGTCCGAACTTATTCGAAACCGAACCGAACCGATCGCATCCGCGGACAGCGTCAACGTTCGACAACTGTCAACAACCATCGAACACGCTTGGAATTTTCAATGAGGAATTTCAGGGCTCCACATTGTTGCCGCGAAGATAGGATGCCCGACGCATCCGGGTTAACGTAATTACAAATTAATTTAGTTTTACTAAGTAGTTCGCGGTCGAGTACGCGCGTACGTTTGTATGCATGCACGTGTACGTACATATACACCGTGGAGATGGTCGTACGGGTTGTGAGATTGTGTTGTTTATAGAAACACCGTATTCGGGTTAATTCTGCATTTAATTGAAGACTTAACCGTATATCCAACCTATTCGGCGGCCTCGTGAGAAAAAACACATTAATTTTTCACCTGTAACAAGGATTCCCGCAAGAGTTTGCACTTTATGGAAATGCCGCGCGCAGATACGGCAGATAACAGGGCGGAGTAATTATATAGTGGTAACCAGGATGATTTGGAATGATTTGCTCGCGAGGCTGATATACGTACGCGCGTATCGACGTGCTGCGCTGTGCTTTTTTTTTACGCGTTCTTGGATAAATCGAGTTTAATTAAACCAGCGGTGGAAATATTTTCAAGCTGTTTCATACGGAATGTCCGATCCACGAATTGCAAGTGTTACCCTACCTCGAATGTTCCAGTTTTCTTAACGAAATTTACATACCGAATTCTGCTTCACCCTCACGTCGTCGACCCGCGCAAATTGGTAATTTACTTGGAAGAAGAACCGATACGAAACGAGGTCAGAGTTTTGCGCAACGTTGGACATCGATCTTATACATTACAATACGAGACGATTACGCGGACGCGTTCCCGATCGTCTCTAATTGAATTCGTTGATCCTTTTTATTAAACTCTGTGCTAGTATTTAATTAGTTAAAACACTGTATCACGGATGTTTTTAATAATCCACAAAATTTCCGTTTCCGTCGTAAACGCGTAAAGTCCGCAATCGTAGATAAACAGCGGATGTTTATGCATTTATGGCAAAAATTAGTAGGTGTAATTTAAAACAGTGAAAATATTGGAAAAATTTCAGGATACTGTTATATTTAGATTGCGGAGGTTTATGCAAAATAAAAATCGTCCGCATTGATTGCAAGACGTATAGGAGCCAAACAGAAATTCACTTCTCTCTTTAGTCAACTATTTCGACGTCTTTGAAAAATGTGTTTACTCATGACGAATATACTCGTCGTAACACAAAATTGTGTACTTTTTCCATGACGAGTATACTCGTGATAAACAATGGTTAAGCCGCGACGATAATATATTCTTGAATTCTTTAAATCTTTTCCAATAAATGCATAAAATCCGCAGTCCAATTACATTATATTCGACCCACGAAACATGCTAAGAACGAAAACAAATTTCTATTTCGTATAAAATTTTATTCTCCACATAGATCCGCTGCGCCCAATCGCACAACGCGTAAAACCGGAAGCAAAGCAATCGTCGAAGTAGTTTCAGCGTCAATCCCGAAAGCCGGTAATCGCGGAGGTTTTTCGCGCGAAGCTCTTCTTAAATTTCAACGAAACAGGCGCTTTCCTAACGAACTTGCTTTTTCTTGGCGGTCATTAGATACTTGGCGGGCTGTTACGGAAGAAGCCGGATCGCAATTTGCGTACGAATCCCCGGGCCTCGCCACCAGTCGATCGCACATAAAATCTCTGGCTTTGCATGCTGATAAAGGGTCCCTCGTTGTACGTGTGCGTCTCCTACGTGTACACGTAAACGCAAGTTTCCCTCTGTCGAGCGTTGCACCTCTTCTTTCCCCCTGTCTCCGACTGCTCCGTCGCCGTTCTCTCTCTCTCCCTCTCTCTCTCTGCCTCGTCGAAGTGTGTACACGGGAACGTAGAGGCCGCGTGTCAGTGTGTGTAGGGTTATTAGCCCAGAAAGCAAGGCCCCTGCTTCCGGTGTAGGCACTTTAGTTCGAGAGTTTCTTAACCCCTTCTTACAAGACTCCTCGCCTGGCCTGGCCTAGCTTGGCCTAAGACTCTGGCCCCGGCCTAGCCTGTTGTCGGGTGCGGGTGCGGGTGCGGGTGCGGGTGGTAGAACGACGTCGAAACACAAAGCCCGCTGGCAAAGCTGTGTGTAACTGTACATACCGGGCGAATCTCCTTTTTCTTTTTCAACGTGTTTACTTTTCAGGCTCGAAAAACATTTTTCCTTCGCGCGAATCGAAGGTACAACTCGTTTCAAACGTGCCGATCGTTAATATCAGAAATGTTAATCGTTAATGGCACCTGTGTCGATCGTTAGATCCGAGAAGCTAAGAAAATTTCTTGAAAGCTAGATGGTTTTCGCTGGGATCAGGGCCGACGCAAGCGATGCACAGCATCGGGGCGCCCCCCGCAAGGGGACGCAACTGTAAGATTATTTTTTTTAATAAAACGTATGCTGTTTTTATAATTTTTAAATATCAGTCAAAGTCAAAATGAATTTTATTTTAAATAAACTAGGAAATTATATTTAAAACGCGCGCCGGTATGAACGTGGCTTCCGTTCGCCAAATTAGAAGATTTATATTAGATTAAATCATTCGTAACAATATTATATTTTTATTATCTATTATTCGGAAAATTAGCCACTATTTTTAAACAGTATAAGGGGCGCTATACAAGAACTTCGCAGTGCGTCGACCACCCTAAGAGTCGATCCTGAGACTGTACTAAAAATCTGACAAAAATTACGAAGACTGCTGGAAAACTCGAATCGCCCCGTTAGGAGGGTTGATCATGCTGCGAACTCTTCCTCAAAAAAGGACACATCAGAATATGCTGTTCACTCTGCTCCTGTTACTTCAGATTCGCGATACAGGAATTAGCAAACTGCCATCACAATAAATTTAAATATGTCCTTACAAACCTACACTACTGTGCAAAAGAATGGAGCACCCGGTATAATTATAAGATACAATGACAAACAATATCTTGATGCAGAAATTGTATTGTACAATGATTGATTTATCGCATTTAAAGTATTAGATAATCCGCAATATTCTGAGAGCTATTCAATTGAACTTGCTGTATGTTCTCATTTCTTCGGTTTTCGATTAAATATGGCCGGGTGGTTGTTTCGTTAGCACAGCAGTGTACATTCGGCGCATAGTAGTATATGGGACACGCAGGTCATCCTCGGCGGCTCAGCCGTCTTTTTTCGATTAGAACAAGGTGGACCGAACCGGCGGCAATCGTAAATTTCGCGAGAGATCAAAACGCGAGCACGATTCCGGCTCTGTACACGGTGACCTTGCTTATTGTACTGTTAAATTCTTTGCGCGGTACTGCCGATGGTATCGACGAAGAACATTTTACGGGTCGAGACAGCCTTTCATTTTTCAGAACATCGACACTCGAGAATTCATTCCGGCGCGCACCGCTTCAAGGCGAAATTTGTCGATGTTTCACGTTTATTGTTCGCCGCAACAGTTTCGGATTTTATAGCAGATCATTATCATCGACTTCGGACCGGGACTCATTGTCTTACGCTCGAATCATCTTCTCTGGACTTCGTAAATCATTCTAATCTGTTCTCGCCGGTGCAGCATCTCTTCGTCTAACACACACGCCAGATGAATTATCTTTGATTTTGCGCCCGGTTATCTCGTCGCCGGATTTTGTGTAATACGGAATGTCGTAAACGCACTGTGTCAACACATCGCGAACCGCTGTTTGCAGAACGTTATCTAACGCTTTTTACTGCGCTCGTTTGATTGCCCAACGAACAGATTACTCGATAATTATTGCCCGCGTAAAGTCAAGATTAATGGTTATTCACTTGTGCGGAAAATTCTACGTTGGTCTCAGAGAATTCTGGGTCGAAATGCTGTTAGCTCATCCGCGGAAAAGGTAATATGCGACAAAAGAGAAGAAGAAGAAGAAAGATGAAATGAATTTTTCTTTCGAACAGGTATCCACACTAATTAAATAATTACTAGACAGCGGATCTTTATGCAAAATAACATTTTTTTTTATGTCAATTCCAACAAATTGGAGTGAAATAGAAATTCATTTCCTTTCTTAATATATTTAATAGGTCGACAATAATATAACAGTATCTTTTTCCAATATTTTTACTGTTTTCAATTATACCTACTAATCTTTGCCATAAATGCATGAACATCCGCTGTCTATTAATTACTAATGTACGGTAAATAAATAATCGAATAATTAAATGATGAGCTCGATCGGAATGGACTCGAAAATAACTGTTTCGAGCAGCTCTATTCGTAATGAAATTATTCTCATTAACAGCAGCGTACGTCCTCCTGATTTATGGGTCAGATAGGAATTAGAATAACGCGATTCAATTGGTACCGGAGTGGTAACGCACCTGTTGCTACTTTCGAAAGTGATGACCCCGCGGATCGGTAAAGATGCGTGCAGGGGCTTCCTTCTTGGAAAGCATTTTATATGTATGAAACAACACTAATGCGATGGAGATTAGTTTACCTGGGTTCCCATGAACTATTTTTGAGCTTAATCGTTGCGCTGATCTGCTGTTATACGCGGTACGCACGTACACATAGGTGCGCGCTACGTGCACGCACGCACACGCGGCTCCTGCCTGTAACAGGTAATTACTCGTAAGAAGGGGATAGACGTTCCCGCTAATGAGCTTCTGGAATATTATCGATGCTCCTGGTACTTATAACTGCTTTTCCAGATTCGAAATTGATTATGCATACGGAATATAATAGGGTTTTAAACTCACGCACAAAGGGAGACTCGAAGCAGAAATCAGTTTCGAATTCCGAAAGCTATGATACCTTTATGTGCTACATCTGTACACATCTGCAAATTCTGAACTTCACGAATCTATTGTATTTTTTTCTGAAATAAAGTTTGTAAGCCAACTGCCTGAGAAATTACAAGTTAATGGAATCAACATTTAATCGCCGGTTGTTATAGACCGTGGATCTTTATGCAACATAAAAATTGTCCACATTAATTACAAGAAAGGGGAGTCACATCTTCTCTTGATCACAAAGTCTTCTTTTCCTGTTCCAGGAATACATAATCTTCTTATGTCACCAAGTTTCTTTGCACACGTGGATTTCTTCTCTTAATGATTTTCATATAATTTGACACAATTGCATAAAATCTGCAGTCTAGCTATAGATAAAAACAAAACGAAACGCGGAGACTAGGAGTCCATTGAAGACTAGGAGTCGAGCACAAAAATTAATGAAAGAAACAAAAATAAAGAAACGAAAACGTTGTATACGGGGAAGAATTAGTCTGTTAAGAGTGAGAAATTCAACGACGCGGAGTGTCTACCGCATGTTTCCGCGACTTTTCAATTTATTCATCGCTGACGGTTACACATCGTGAGTTTCTTGGGTCACAGGTGAAGGATTTGAGACCCGCTCCTTTGCTTCCTCCTCCTCTTTCTTCTTTTCTCTGTTTTTCCTCTATTATTTCGCTCGTACGGTAGCCGAGTTCTCCGTACGCGCGTTATTATAAGATGGCTTTGCGAACGCGATTTAATCACGAAATTACAAAAATTACTGCCAAGTTAATAATACGCGGCCGTACAACTTACGGCAACTTTGTGAAGTCGCATAGCTGCCAGGCTGTTGAACGTGCAAGCATTTTTCATTCTAAAAGAACGAAATCGATATTTTTTCCTTGTTACGGAAGAGAATTGAATAATTCAATTAGTTGTAGAACCACATGGTATTATTGAAAAAGTAATAGTACAGTAACCAGATATATCTTAATTATTAATAATTTATGGAAATGGAAATGGTAATAAATAATTAAATTACTTGTGGAACCACATTGTATTATTGAACAAGTAATAGTACAGTAACCAGATATATCTTAAATTATTGATAATTTATGCAAATGTTAATAAATAATTAAATTACTTGTGGAACCACATTGTATTTATGAACAAGTAATACTACAGTAACCAGATATATATTAAATTATTGATAATTTATGGAAATGGAAATGTTAAGAAATGAATTACTTGTAGAACCACGTTGTTTTATTGAAAAAGTAATATTACAGAAGTAATATTAACCAGATGTACAATAGACATTTATTTATTAACATTTCATCATTGAGTCCTCTGAACAATTGATAGCAGGTAAAGGCGCAATATCGTGCACATAAATTATCAATAATTTCACTCCGTTGTCGAACCGTTGTGATGTATTTTACCTGCGTCTAATTTCTCAGAAGAACGTTACGACACGCGCGAAACATGTGTATCGTACGTGTATCTCACGGTTTTGATATTTACCTGCCAGTCCGATATACCGACGTATCGATACATTTTAACGGCGTATCAGCGTCTTTGTAGCTCCGCGATAAAGCGAGTTCTAATGACATTCGCGACGCGCGCACGCAGTGCTAGATTAACCAATAGGCAAAGTATGCACGTGCTTAGGGCGTCAAGAGTGGGGTGACACCGTGGAAATTTTATGAATTTTACATTTTGCACATGGCGATTTCTAAGCGTTCGTGTGCACGCGCGAGTGGATAGGTGAAAATCGATAGCGAACTCTTTGTTGAAAACATTTTTTAATGAAATTATAAAAAAATCAATTGCATTTATCTGCAAGATTCTTTTGTTAACGCTAAACCTGCCACTGCCGGTCATATGATTTATATTTTTCATTTTGTAATTATTGAAATTATAAATTTAATTCCCAGATAGCACAGAGACGTCTCAAAGACGTCTGTCGTTGGACATTCAGACGTCTTAAATACGGCTCCGACTCCCGAACGTCTCCTGACCGCCTTCTGTTAGGAAACCGACGTCTAGAAGATGTCTTTCAGACGTCTAAAATACGTCACCTGAACGTCTTTTGTTAGGAAACCGTACATTAAGACGTCTAGATGTCTAAAAGACGTCTTCTAAACGTCAAACAGGGGTCTTACAGATGTTTTAAAGCCGTCTAGTCAAGACGTAAGCCGTTCAGACCTAAACTAGACGTAAAAAAGACGTCTCTAAGACGTGTTATCTGGGTTACATGGAAATCGATTCGATAAATTTTTTCATACAAGTCCGTAAATACAAATTGCACAAAACCTCAATGAGGCTTGTCATTTTTGTAAGCTAAAATAAACTGATCCTGTACATAAACATTTGTCAAGTGCCTTTAAAAGTCTTAATGCGGCACTGTCATAATTTATACGTCAGCTACGAGTAATATCGAGATCGCCCAAGGATGTCTCGGTGATTTTCATTGCAGTGTGTTCACCAGTTTAAACCCGCCGAGTCGCACGTATATGTCAGATTAGAATTTCGAATCGATCAATAACGATCGCTTGCGTCAGAGTTGCTCGAATATCGAGCGCCGGGTCGGATTTGGAATTTCCGCGACTCGAAGATTTCGCGGGCGACAGGCGGCAGATAAAAAGGAAAAACGAAAAAAAGGAAAAAATTACGAGAAAAATCGAAGGATCCTCGCGGTTTCGAAACGCACACGTCCGCGCTTCTGTGTACGTGTGCCCCGTGTGAAAATCGAGTCCTACATGCAGCGTACTGTCGGCTCTAAGTCAATCCACCGAGATAAGGAATTGCAGGAATTATTCAGACGGATGTACCGTGCCCTTTGAATTGATTCACTGTTTGATCGTAACACCTACGGGGGGCCGCACGTTTGCACCGAGGGTACGCGGAATTACTCAACAACCATATTGTTTAATCAATAGACGATTTAAAACGGTAAAAAATTCAGAATACCGTTATGTTATCCATTAACCCCTTGCCGTATTTTAACGAGTCATACTCGCGATGAAGATTTTAAACAAAGTCTAACAAACACGAACGTTACGCCTTTCTTTTTAGATGAAATAAAATTTGATTTGTGTGTAATCAATATTTCAGCGTTGAAATCAATGTAGCAATACAAAAAATGTATGTATTCTTTTCTCATCTACGACATTTTTGGGGATGAAAACGTTTGCAAGGGGTTAAACATATTAAGACAGAACATAATTTCCTATTTCACTCGAGTTTGTTGCAATCCAGGTAGAAAACTTTTATTTCGCGCGAGCATCCGCTGTGTCTATTAATCGAGGTCGTGCTTACGTAATTCTTAATCGAACAACATTTTCGATAAGTTAATAGGTTAAACAAAATGCCCGATTGCGAAGACACAGGAGCCAAAGGAGCATTTTTATTCAGCGTCAAAATTTGAATAAATCTTTGGTCTGCTGGTTAGTTACGCTTGAAAATGCACGTGTCCGATTAATCATTATTAATTCATTAATTTTTATGATTTTTTTTGTCCGGGAGTGACTCACAGCGGTTAGAGATTCAACCAAAATGCAAACGATAGCGTTCAAAATGATAGATGGTTCCGGGATACAGTGAGGTAATTAGGATTTCTGATAAAATTGCAAAATTACTCGAGGACAGGTATTGCGAGGTATCGGAAGTGGCAATGCCCAAGGAGCGTACAGTTCTCAAAGGGTTAATTGAGCATAGTAAACTTTTCAGGTGACCAAGCTCCATGGGAGTGGAACGAGGAAAACCCAGTTTTATACATGCCTTGCAGTTTACCACTCTATCTACATCTCCATGTTATATCAGTTAATTTATAAATATGTAATCGGCCATCTATGACCATCCGAGTGCGATATTACATTAAATGCTTTCCGCAGATACGCTATCTTCGCATATTTTTATGCAACGGGAGGGGAATTCTATCGTCGCAGATAAATAAATGTTACGTAACAATTGTTCAGTGGCGATCTTTGAAATTGTACGCGAACGTGAAGTGCGTAGAATTTTCAGCTGATTCGCCGGTACCGGCGTATCTTATAAAGTATATCATTTTAATAATAGGACGTTTCCTATAGAGAGATAACATACGATAACGCGTCTGCATTTCTGAATGAATAAAAAAAAAGAAACTTCCATTACATAAACTTCTGTTGTCTGAGTAATGTGCGTTGTTGTTACGCACGTTAAAAAACAGATTAGAACGCGATTAAAATGTTTCGACTTATAACAACGAAAGCGATCTATTTATTTAGATTTTTTGCAATTTTTATCTCGATATGGACAAAAAAATTGCCATATAAGTAACTTTATTATTTCAATAATTGTAAAATGAAAAGTATAAATCATTTGACCGGCAGTGGTAGGTTACTAAAGTTAGAGTCTTGCTCCCTCGCGAAGAAATTGTTCTATTTTTATAATTCGATTAAACAATGTTTTTAACACTGAGCCTACCGAGCACTAAAAGGCGACAGAATCAGTCCGCCGTAGCCGCGCTCTGATTGGTCTGTGTTTTTTTGTTAATAACTCTCACACGAAGCCGCGGCGGACATTTTTGCAAAGGAAAATGTTGCTTCAAATCACCTCAGGAAACTCCCATTTCCGGGAGTTAAAGGAATTTTGGGACACCCTGTATAGATTCTGTGCAATTTTTATATGAATAAATGCGTTAACTGTATAATTTCGATAACTATAACATTAAAAATATAAATCATTTGACCGACAGTGGTGTGTTTAGTGTTAAATATCGCACGATATCTCGCCGTACGTTTATAATTGTTTAATTCTGAATAAAATTTTCACATTTTCCATAAAGACCCTCCGGCAATAATTATTCTCATTAACGCATAAAATCCGCCGGCCTGTATCGTCTAAAATCTAAAAAGACGAAGAAACGACGCAACGTACGCCGCGTTTAGCGCGATAAGGGTCTCGAAACACGGAACGGAAAAAAGGAACGGGCGAACCACTCGTGGGATTTAACAGTCGAAAGGCATAGAATGTAGCTATGCTTTAAAATGGAAATTTTACCGTAGCCGTGTTTCGTTTCCGAGGCAGCGCCGCAAAACGTTCGCGCAACTTGCGCCCGTGTACAGCGTGTACGTGCACTGATCGTGGCCTACTCGGAACCCGAGTCTTCATTATATGCTCTCCGTCTCCAATCGTGTGTGACAAATTATTCCTGCGTCATATCCGTTTATGGTTCGGCAAAGAAATATTAGTGAGCAGCCTTCGGGGCCCCTTAACTGCCGGCTAGACTGCGGATTTTATGCGTTTGTCGCAAAAACGAGCACGGGAAACACCTGACGCCTAGAATCGAAAACACTATCGTATTGCGGATTTTATGCGCTCCCGAGAAAATCGGGATAGGCGAAATTTTAAATGTCTAGGAAAATTAAACGACCACGTGGGTGGTACTCTACGCAGAATTATGAGAGAAAGAAGGAATTTTTATGGGAAATAAAGTTCATTAATCTCGAGGAACAGGGCCCATAAAGACGTCCATCTTTGTTAGGTTTTTTATATTCTTTTTGTTTTTTAAATATCTGGAGAAATAAATGAACTCGGAGATGGTAATCTATGATGAATTGTGAGAGAAAGGAGGAATTTTTATGAGAAATAAAGTTCATTAATCTCAAGGTACAGAGCCTAGAAAGACATCCATCTTTGTTAGGCTTTGGATCTGGAAAATTAAACTAATTTTAGGGTGATAATCTATGAAGAATTATATGAGACAGAAGGAATTTTTATGGGAAGTAAAGTTCATTAATCTCGAGCTACAGGGCCCATAAAGACGTCCATCTTTGTTAGACTTTTTATATTCTCTTTGTTTTTTAAATATCTGAAAAAATAAATGAACTCTGAGATGGTAATCTATGATGAATTGTGAGAGAAAGAAGGAATTTTATGCGTAATAAAATTCATTAATCTCACGGTACAGAGCCTAGAAAGACGTCCATCTTTGTTAGGCTTTGGATCTGGAAAATTAAACTAATTTTGGGGTGGTAATCTATGAAAAATTATACGAGAAAGGAGGAATTTTCATGTGAAATAAAATTAATTCAAGGTACAGAGGGTACGTGGACGTCCATTTTTGTTCTTCGCTATTTGAATATGCTTTTGATACGTTATGCCGGCGAGTATGCTCGGACAGGAAGATCGAAGAGGACGAAGAGATCGGTTTAAAAACTGCGCGAGCAAGGTCGAAGTACGACGAAGATCGGGGCGCGATATGCAAATGGTTTGTAAATCAGTGACGCGAATATTCGCGAGTTGGCCAATTAGCTCTCTCGCGCAAATCAGTTCCGGAGCGTTTTGGCCGAGCGCGGGGACAAAGAAGAAGAGGAGAGAAAAAAAAAGAAGAGAAAAATGATTTTTATAAGACTCCCGATGGAAATTCTCATGGTAACGCTAGTTGGTTGAAGGGGCTTCGTTGATCAACATAAAAATAGGTGCAACGGGTAGGCGAGGATAGGAAAAAAGAGTATCATCCTTGCGTGTCGGTGGTCGGAGGGGCTGAGGTCGCGAAGAGTCGAGGAGTAACGCGGCCGAGGAACGAGCCCAGGTATACACGATGCGGCGTGTATAAGTCAGCACTCAGGATATTTCGTCATTTCCTGCTTCTCACGCGATACAATCTAAATTAACTATGTTCGCTTGGCTAGGCCTCCTCCCTCGCAGAGGCTCGCATCTCTCAAGAAAATTTCTTATTTCCTAGCGAGGAGGGCATACGACTGCCGCGCCGTGAAACGACGACGACGACGACGACGACGACGACGACGCTCTGACTCGGCTCGGCCAACCAGGATGAACATCGCGATCATCGTTACGACGATCCCGATCGTAAAAACCAGCCAAAGCCCGGAGCACCGACGGACTATGACGACGACGATTCAATGGAAACCGCTCTTAACGAACCAGGCTCGAACCCGCTTCGTTTCCGTTTCCTACGCGTCTCGAGAAAATCTTTCTTTCGGATACGCGACGATGCTTCAAATTCTACGTTAATCTCATGGGAATTCGAAGTCTCAAACATCAAATGCAAAACGGCGAAACGATTCGAAGGTAACTGTGAAAATACCGCGCGATGAAAGGAAGAAAAAAGATCAAATTGCAGAGAATTTTTATATCGTACAGAAATCCGCACTGATTAACATTTTAACCCACCGAGCACTGAACGCGATTCAAATGTTTCAGCTTGTAGGAATGACAATTTTATCGAATCAATTCCATGCTGATGATTGAAAATCACGTCTTGAAAAAGTACTTCGATCGGGCATCGTAACGAACCGTTAATAAATGCGTCGGGGTCGTCGGTAAATTAGTGTTCGTTCGAGCACGATTTATTTAAACCAAATAAATAGTGCAGCTGTACAATTTAATAAAGAATTGCAAGCTGCACAGATATTTTTGCAACTAATTGCGAACATAAAGTTGAAGATACTTTTATATCTGATGTGAACTAATTACAGAGGATATATGCCTACCGTGGATCATTTCCAGGAAAAATTCTAGATCGTTCCAGGCAACGATGGCGGCGAAAGAGGACGAAGACCTCTTACATAATGAGATTTACTTGGAAAATCTAGCATCGACGTTCCAAGCAAGCGGAAGAGGCTCGCCTAAGGTGGTCTCGACGTGTATTCGGTGGAAAAGGCATTCTTGAAAAAGTATGCTCGCCTCTCGAAACTTTAGTCGGTCATTCGCTACATCGGGTGTGACACGCGAGAAACCTCTCAGATCTAATTTGTCGCGTTTCTCTTCACGGAGGAGGTTGCGTTACGGTTTGAAGGTACGGGCGTCGGAGGAAGTAGGGCGTAAAATACCGTGAACTTTGAACCGCTCGGTTTTCAAGAGAGATGGACTGAAGAAAACCGCTCTCGGAAAGAATGACAAGCGCGGAGTCGGTAAGAAAGCACGTAGAAAAAAGATTTTCTCGTGAATTTATTAACAGTAAACCTACCGAGCGCTAAAAATGGCGTTGCCATACGACGAAATCGAGTTTATTTGGATTTTAAAATATTTTATATATTTTTACTGCAATCTGCGCTTAAATATATGGTGCGTAATCATTTGCAATAGCAGCATCTTTATAAATTCAATAATTTACACTAAAAATGGCTCCTAGGTGTTGCCACATGACACAATCGAGTTTATTTGGATTTTTAAATATTTTATACATTTTTATTACGATGTGCGTTTAAATATAGAATCGTGTGTAATCATTTGCAATAGCAGCATCTTTATAAATTCAATAATTTACACTAAAAATCGCTTCTAGGTGTTGCCATATGACACAGTCGAGTTTATTTGGATTTTAAAAATATTTTATATATTTTTATTGCAATCTGCGCTTAAATATATGGTGCATAATCATTTCTAACGGCAGCATCTTTATAAATTCGATAATTGGAATCTTAATAAATAATACAAAATCTGGAAACTGTCATTTGACCGGTATTGGTTCTGACTTGGAAGCCGAAGGTTGATGAAAATGAGTTTTCCCTTTTATCGCCTGAAGAGGTCGCAAAATAGTATAACAGCGTACTGAAATTCTTCGAATGTCTTCCCCGGTTTTGTATCGAGCCAATTAATTTTGTTTCTAAATGCGTAAACTACGCGACTACAGTAGAAAGGTCGACCAGAACCAGACGATTTCTACGGATATTTCCCGATTGATTTCAGGGACTACGAACGTCGGAGAAAAATCAAACCACCTGATAGAGCGAACCTTCGACCTGCAGAACGCGCCAGCGGAAGTTGCAAATCCCGTTTCGGTTCGGATGTGGAAACGAAATAGTTTGGCAAAACATGCGCTGTCGGCAGCGGTGCTCAACGCTGGTACCGCTGCTGTAACATTTTTTTTTTTACACCTGGCATATCGTGGAATACAGTGGGATCTTGTCAAACGCGATTGAAAAATTGTAGAATCAAATGAACGGAACTTGAGAGATCAAGAAAATCGAATTGGAACCCGACTGGATCGAGTGGGTTCCGCGTTTCACGAAGTAAACGATGACTCGGCGAATGTTGATAAACGGTCCAGCATTTTGGCAATGGACCGGGGACGACGTTTCATCGAGTCACGGTTCCGTCCTAGCAGCACTGATTACGGACACATTGGCGGCATCATTTAGCAAAGTCAAGATATTACGTCATCGATTAAACTGCCCCGTAAGATACACATCGGTTGCCATGCTTTCTGGCTCGTCACGCTTGTAGCTCCGCTTTTATTCCATTACCGTTGTTCTTACGTGTGAACGTGAACGGACTTCGATGAAATTAATATTACTCGCGAGGTGTACATACTGTTTTGTAAATCTAATCGGATAACGAGTCATCGGGAGAGCATGAAATTGACTGTTAAACTGGGAAAAAGCACGTACAGCACACACACAAGCCCAACACGAACGATTTATTCGTGTGCACAGGTAGTGGAAAAAAGCGTTTCATCCTTGCGAGACGAATGCTTTCGACGATTTCTTGGCAGTCGTTGTTAAATTACCTGTTCACTTTCACGGTATTTTTCAGTCTATTTATTCTTATTTCGTGTATCTGATAAGGAGCAGTGGCTGCTGGGAGATCAGAATGTGGATGTCGTTTATGGATTCCTATTAAAAAGATACCGTGAACCGTGTTTTATTCACCGTTCTTCGCGTTCCTCCATCGACGACGAAATGTCTCGCGAATGGATTTCGCATTCTAATAAAAGGCGCAGGAGATATCTCGTCCATAGCGTTGCGCAACCTACATCCTCATGGCAAGATATCTCGTCTATGGCGTTGCGTAAACGACATTGTTGTGGCGAGATATCTCGTTCAGTCCTCGAAGGGTCCAGCAGTACATCCGTTTCCCATTTTTACTCTGCTAAAAGAAAATTAACAAAATTCTTCCACGCCTTGCACAAAATTTATGGCGGTGTTATGCAAACTGCTGTTCCACGGAACCCTGGGATTCCGCAAAATGTCCTAAAGGGTTCCATAAACATACATAAAATATTCAAAATAATACTTTTTTTAAATTTTTATTACAATATCATAAAAGACTATTCAAACTTTTTATACTCATAACGGATGGACAAAGACTATGTTATTTCTAGGGAAATAACTGCACAGAGAACATGATTGATAAATTTTCCAACACGAACTTATCACGCTTCATTCGCGACTAGACATCGGATCTTTATGCAGAATAAAATTTTTTCACGCACATTGCAACAAATTAGGCTGAAATAACAATTCATCATACTTAATCTGTTTGACAGGTTGAAAACAATATAACAGTGTCTTTAAAGTTTTCTAATATTATTACTATTTTAAATCAGACCTACCAATTTGTCCCGTAAATGCATAAACACCCATTCATGACAAAAATTTCGTACAGAAAGTGGTGCGCCACAACTTCGAAAAAATGGCGGACCAGCCGCCGAGCCGCGCCGCCGCCACGACGGCGCCTCTGACTGTTCCGGTGCCGAAAACGCAAACCAGGAATCATCAACGGTCTTATAGAATTACGATTAGTATCTTCGGCATGCACGAAGATCGCATTCACGTTTTATCTGATAAACACCGCTGGTGGTTTCGAGACGGAGCCCCGTGGAAAGAAGGTACCGACCGGCCGGGCCGCACGATCAAATCGCCATTTCCTTAAGTATTTAAGATCAGGAAGTGGGTACCTGGCGAACTTCAAAGAACCTGCGAGGCGAACAGAAGAAAGGAGATGATATCGTGGCGCGCGGAAATGTTATGGCGTGCAAGGAACACGCGAAGAAGGTGTAAATGACCATGGTGAGCAAATGCGCATGGTCGAAGGAGAGCACCGATACCGGTCTTCTTTTGCGCCGAGGATCACCGTCCTCGTTTCTTACGGCTGAATGGCTACCGGATAGATTTTCCCTGCAATGGCGGATTCACCGGGGAGAGACACTTCCTTCGAACGTGGCAGAATTCGAATGTATTGTACGCGCCGACAGGCGGAAATGGAAAATCGACAGACAAAATACTGGAACAACCGTCGCATACATTCTTATCGGAATACTGCACAATTTTCTTCGTGGAGTCTTCTTTGTCCTTGAGGAAGTCAAGGACGAAGCAGGTTTACATTTAGCCTATACCTACGTTTAACGACTAAATATCTTCTTCAAAAATCAAAATGAACGTTTTTCTTTCGTTGAAAACTTGAAAACAACAGAACTATTTCTACGTGTCTTTTTACTGCTTTATTTTTAATTGCAGCTACTCGTTTTTTGTCATAAATGCATAATCGCCGACAAAAGTATCCTCTTCGCATAAATCACTGTCCAACGTCATTTTAACATTGGATTTACGGAACGCTAAAAATGAATATTTTATATTATTTTATAGAAATAAGAAGGATGACTTGATCCAAAAAATTTTAGCCATATTTTTTATAATATGTACCTAAAGAAATAAATCGGTTTAATAATTCCTGAAATGAATGCATCTTCGCAATGTCAATATTCGTAAATTAAAAATATTGGAACCCGTCATTTTGACGGGTCCCGTAAACCTAGTGTTAAACAATGTTTTCGCATTATCGGCATTTTACGAGATAATTGACCGTATCACTTATACACGGACATTCTGCATGAATTACTCGTTTGGTAGTGAAAAACGAACTGGTTTCGAAGCCTCGTTAACCTGTAATTTCCATAATAAGAGATACAATGGTTCTAGCAACCTTTAATACCTCCGTGGTGGTTTTAATAAATTCAGAATGACGGTAAATTACGCGAAACACTCGCTGCATGTATAATACGAGTGTTACATTCGCTCTGCGTACCAGTTGGAAACTCATCGGATAAATATTCTTTAAAATCTGAAAATATGAATCATACACATTTGATCATTCTTGCTACAGCTTTACAGAACTACGAGCTGATCGTGTCGTCACCTTGCAGCGCAGTTAAATGAACGCAACCTCACCGCGAACGAGCATTTGCCCATCCCGATTGTCATTCAGCTCGTACAACATATTAGAAAAATAAATTACTCAACTATGCGTTATCGGCATCACGTCCGTGCGTAGAATATAATTGACCCTTTTTTACAGTTCGTTTGATTATCGTACGATCGTGAATCTATTACTAGAATACAATGCCGTAGCGTACTAGAGATATACCGCGTTAACAGACAAAGCCGGAGAGTCCTGCGTTGTCTCCGGTAATATTCATAGAAAAATTCGCACGAGAGAGACATTTCAACAGCTCGATGAACTTACCGTCAAAGCATTCTCCGGCGTTTCGACGCGCCAACCAAGTTCCCTCAATTTCAATTCGTAAACAATAAACAGTGGCAGCCACATGCATGTACACGTGCATGTATGTATACACGTGTATATGCGAAAGTGGCGGCAGTGTTTGTGCTGATATAAGGAAATCTTCTTTACCGACATGTTTCGAGAAACAGGTTCGAACACGCTCGAACAGGTTCGAACAGGTTCGAACACGCTCGAACAGGTTCGAACACGCTCGAACAGGTTCGAACACGCTCGAACAGATTCGAACAGGTTCGAACACGCTCGGACAGGTTCGAACACGCTCCAACAGGTTCGAACACGCTCCAACAGGTTCGAACACGCTCAAATAGGTTCGAACAGATTCGAACATGTTCGCGCAGGTTCGAGCATGTTGAAACATGTCGGGAGCCAGTACAGCAGTGGTACGGCGAGTCGATAAAACGCGACCGGTCCGAACGAAGCTAGTCGCGTGTTGCGCTTCGTGTCGTGCACCTGTATCAATTTGTCCGGGGAAGATGGAGAAGATATACCGTGCAGCTCCGAATGGACTTGCCGTCATATTCGCCCATGGAGGCGTAAGGAGGTTCAACCGGAAGTCGAGCTTTTTTCCAGAGAAATCGACACAGGCGCAGTCAAGCGGAAGTTTTAATGCATTTCTAGAAGCGTGTCCGACGAGATCTAGCAGATGTTGATGGCGATGGTGATCTAGAAGAGGATCAGGGGTCCGAACTGAAACGCATTGTAATCTTCTACTGCTCGAATCCCGGTGTTATCGGACTGGTCGTTCTCTATTGTCTGGCGCAGCGCTCCTGAAAACAGTTCGTGTTCACGTCTTCATCGAGCACACGTCGAATTTTGTAGATGGGCTTCTCTCGGCGTTTCGTGTATTTAATCTTATTTTTATCCGTGGGGTGCAGATGCACTCACAAAAGTGGGAATGGAAGGCTGACGAATGGGAAATTTTCGAAAAATTTTCTGAGAATTCTATCGTATGTTTCAAATTATTGAAGTATACTAATTTTTCCCTGATAAATTTTTAATTAATTTACAATTAAATTAAATTCATTAGAAATTTAAAATTATTAGGAAAAAATTAGAATTTTTTCCTTTAACTACTTCCATTCGTCAGCTCCTTAAACTAATACAATAAAGTTAATATATTACATATTTAATATATTTTATGAGAAAAATTTAAAGTACCGATCTCGCAAAAATCACTAAAATTTCACAAAAATACTTATGCGTAAGTAATCAACCTAATATTTATCATTAAAATCGTGTATTTCGTGTGCACGATCCTACATTTCCGTTAGAGCCGAATACGTCGCTGGCGTTCGCCATGTCGAATATTTCCGGGCGTCTAATCCTTGCATTAGAGGGACAAATTAGAAAATGTCCTTTCCCATTGGACGGCGGCGGCGGCGGCGGCTGGTTAACACCGGTTGTCCGGTGTCTCATAGTACAATACACGTACTTACTGCTTGTACGTATGCTAGAGTAGAGGAGCGAGCGAGCGAGGTTGCGCGGAGCCGCGGAGAGACGGCGCAATCGGCCGTGCAAGTGGCGTTTCAAACAAATTAACGGCTGATATCTTACCGGTGTTCCGCTCCTATCTCCTAGCTCCACCTCCCGGCTGCGCGGGCCGGTTTAGAGGAGCGGGCCGGAGATCCCGCAGCCACTGCGGCGCGGCGCGCCGAGGGAGATCATTTTTGCCACGTATTTGCAAACTGAATAATAAATACGCAAATATACGCGAAGAGGCCGCGTTCCGCCCTCACGCAGCTCGCGCTTGCCGCGGATTGGTCGCACCGGCCGCGAGGGGACGGCGATGTTCGCTCTCTTCGCCGTCTCTCCGTTTCTCGTGGACCTACTTTGTACACGCAGACCTGCACGTTACCGTGTACCCGCACGTTGCACGTGTGCATTGCCCGCTCCGCAATAGGAGGGAGTGTGCACCGTGTGCAAGAGAATGCACGCCACTCGCTGTACCATATCCCTCTCTCGCGGTGGGGCTCCTCTCGTCCTCGCCGCGCGTATCCCTCTCTTCGGGTACGCCGTATCTTTTCGCGCAGGCTCGCTAGCTACCTCCTTGTCTAACCCCCGTCCACCTTCGAAACACCTGTCTTTTTCATTCGCAAAAGAGAATCTTCCTCTACCCCCTCCCCACCTCCGAGCGATTCGCCTTTTCTATCCAGCATCGCTCCGTCCCTTTTCCACCTTTCACTTTTCAATTCTTCCCGCTCCTTCTCGCCGATTTTCCACCATCCCTCTGCCGCCGCCGCACCAAACTCACCGTCGAAATCTTCGGTGCGCTTTCTCCATCTTTCTCTCGTTCTTCCTAGCTTCGCTGTTCATTCTAAGCATCCAGCATCGGATCGCTTCTCCTCGCTGTTTACGCGAACAGGGGCTACCGCGAAAATATCAATGGTGGCGCTGCTCGATGCTCCCGTGCTGCCCCGCGAGAGAAACAGCGAGAGGAGGTGTTCACCCTTTAGGGATGCTCTCCGGATACTGTGGATCTTCTCGAAATTATTGGGCGCGATACACACGCTCGAGCATTTTACTTTCTTGAATTTTCCGGAAATAATATTCGCCGCAGCTGAAATAACGATTGAAAAGATGCGAGCCTAGCATGGTAGCGAGTTACTGTACCGATCTATTTCATTGTCACCGAGCAACAGATCAGAAAAGTCACCCTTGGAGTTTCAGATCATTTTCACCGGGGACATTTTTCGCATCCGACAATATCGTCGACGATTCCGCGGACAACTGTCCCTTGCTGCCCCCTTGGCTGAACGCGCACTCTTTCGAGCATGTGCTCAGCGACTACGATCGTTCTTACGTTCGCCATTCTGTATCACGTTGGACGAGCGCACACGTGCATGCATTCGATATGCATACGAAAACGGTTGCGGGGTTGCGGATTGTCAATCGGCCAGCGACCAGATTCCCTTCCGTCCGATTATGCTCGATATTCCCACCGGCTCTGGTCTCCCGAAGGCGGAACTAGATTAACTTTTCACCGTTCGCATTGTCGAACATCGATATCGCCAGCGAACCACTCACAAGTCAAATCCAACATCGCGCTCCAAACCATTTGACCCTCGGTACCCTCCTCGAAAATATTAAAAAATGCTAGCACTATCATACACCCCAACCTCACCCTCTACGCTTCACAATGGCTGCATGAAGAGACCGGGATTCACCCTACAGTTTAAATCAACAAATTATACTTCGTTTATAACGTCACATTTCAAAGATATGCATCTTAGAACACAGACAGAATTAATTCTCCCCAACCAAACTCTCTACACCTCACAATAGTTATATGAAAGAGACTAGGATAAAAATTCACCCTTACCTTCCTTAGTCTCTACACTTTAAATTAACAAATTATATTTCATTTATAACTTTACATTTCAAAGATATGCATTAATAGAACACACACAGAATTAATTCTCCCCAACCTCACCCTCTACACCTCACAATAGTTATATGAAAGAGACTAGGATCAAAATTCACCCCCACACCCCAACCTTTACATTTTAAATCAAGAAATGATGTTACATTTATAACATCACATTTTAAAGATATGCATCTCAAAACACAAATAGAATTAAATGACCACAAGTCTACACTGTAACCCTTACGTCAATAACCAATACTCTCTACGATATTTAATAGACACTTCATAGTTTCAATAGATATTTTTATACTTCATACGTGGATCAATCTGCAATCCTCCAAGAACATAGAAGTTTACAATAATTTATGCAACCGAAATGTTAAAAGTATTTTAAAAAGAAACTCAAAATGGGTACCTGGGTACCCGGTTACATCGTACGGTTATATCGTCACATCTAAAAGATGCAACAACACAGACATCAATCGTTTCACAATATACATAAAATATTAAGGAGCATTTTGGGGGAACGTGTCAGAGTAACTACCCTTCGAGTTGTTCTACACTTTTGTGAAAATACACTTGATGCTGAAATTGTCCCACCTGAAATAAATATTAAAATAGGTTTACCTCCTCCAGCGGTCCTTCCAAGAGAAGAGAACAATCAGTTGCTCCGGTGTGTAGGTAGCCTTAGATATTTCGACTCCGGTTTCCCAAGAAATCAGGCGATGACGTACGCGCGTACGTACTAATGAACCATCGTGCGTCCCCGTCCGTGACGTTGCAGTCTTACAAAAGAAAAATCCGATACGCGGCGGGTTTTAATTGAATTATAATTCCCCTCGGTGAGGTGCCGTGATGCGTTCCGTGTTTCCCGATAATTATCGGCGCGTTCGCTGGCCGGGCTCTCGTTCCTTACTTTCGTGGAATACGGTTGCCCGTAACCGAAGCGTTCAGTGTTAACAAAGCGTTAAAGAGAGGCAGGTGCGTTGCTCACGTTAACAGAACAAGCTGACCGCGGACCATGGCATCGCGTAATTACCGGGTTTATCGGAATAACAATATCGGGGGCTAAATCGCGCAATTACTCGGCACGGTAGCGATGAAAAGAAGCTGTAGTTTTGTTTTTTTTTCATTTTCATTCGTTTCTCGATCGGCTAGGGCCCGGGTCCCCGAGGAGGAAATCGTAAACTCGCGGCTTATTGTCGCCGTCGTTCCTCCTTTTCCGTGATATTGGAGAGGCTGTGCGGCTCGTATATTGCAAGCCGAGACGACGGCGAAGTCCGCGTCACGGCGTTGCAGCGTCTATAATCTCTGCGAGAGTGAAAGAGAGACAGAGAAAGAGAAAGAGAGAGAGAGAGAGAGAGAGAGCTTTTTTTTCACGCGCTCGTGTGATGACACCCACGTGGGTCTCCTAGAATCGCATCGCGCGATTCGCATAAAAGCCACCACCAATCTATGCGCGAACCTTTCTCCTCTCGTGTGTGTTAATCAATCTGCTTCCTACGCTTTCAATTATGTAACACAGCATTACGGCCCTGCGGAAATTCAAAAACGACAATGCCGACTGCCCGTGGTGCGTACGCGCGAGAGACCTCTCTTAGGCCTCTTAGACCTCCTTTAGATCGGGCTCTTGCCGCGGCTCGCCGTTCAGCCTTCGGTACTACACCACCGGCGAAAAGTATTCGTGTATAGTTATCGCGCGGGTTTCGCGCATTTATGGGAAACATGGGTAGGTGCGATTCGAAAGGGTACGAGGGTGCGAAGAATTTACGAGTATCGGTGCGTTGTTATCAGCTTTTCGAAGGTGCTCAAGTGGAAATAATTATAATAGAAAAATTATAATATGCTGAATTCATTGGAAATAAATGTAAAAAAACACTCCCTTACATTATACTATTTATTTTGTGGTTACAGTGACTAGAAAAGAGAAAGGATATAGAATAGAATAAACAAGGAAGTGCTTTTTACGTGTATTTCTAATCAATTCAGCATAATCTTTTTATTATAATTAAAATTATTTTCACTTGTTTCCATATATTGCATGCCTATGTTGTCTCCAAAGGTTCTATACATGTATGCATATAGACTACAACAAAATAGAATTTGATTTAATGGAAATCGATACGTATATATAAAAATCTAATAAAAGTATAATAGAAATTTTGTACTTGATTTACAGAAATTGTGGTGGTGAAGTAGAAATTTATTTTATTACGCTCGTTAGATTGGATATAATGTGACAGTATTTCTAAATTCGTCTTTAATGTTTCAAATTACTATCCGCTTTTCTCATAAATGCATAAAATCCACTGCCTATCTGTTCAGAATCTTAAGTCTGACTCGACGCTATGTAGCAAGCAAAAAATGAATTTCAATTTCAGTGGAATTTCTTTCAAATCATGCGTAACTCTTTTATTTTCCGCATTAGGAATCCGCTGCGGGAATATAAAGTAAAAATTTCAAAAAAAATCGTTCCGGAGGTATGTAACCCCTCGGAGCAGTGGTGTAGACTTGCCGCCTATGCATGGGCGTATCCACAGGCGGCTTGAGACGGTGCGAGCGAGAGGGTCCACGAGACAAAACGAAACGGCGCGAAGGTAGGCTGCAGCGATCGAGCAGCAGAGAGCAAGAGCCAGAGCGAGGCAGAGAGAGAGAGAGAGAGAGAGAGAGAGAGAGAGAGAAAGAGAGACGGTACAGCCGTTCATAGTAGATAGTAACAGCCGGCAGATAGAGAAAGGACACGATAGGGTAGGCCAAGAAATGTGACAGAGCACGAGGTGGCCCCGGGGAGCGGCGCACCGCGCCGCGCCGCGCCGCGTCGCGTCGGTACGCGTAAATCCGTGCACACGTATACCTGCGTGACGGTGGTGTAGAACAGGTCGCGATACCGCGGCGCGATCGCGGCACAAGGCATAATCGTAGAAAGGTAAGCCGCGGCGCGCCGCCGCCACTGGGCTGGGCTGACGGTTCGGCCCAGGCCGAATCGAGTCGAGCGGCGTCGAGGGGAGTCGAGTCGACTCGAGTTGAGTCGAGTCGAGTCGAGTCGACTCGAGTCGCAAGTCACCTCCGCTCACCTTACGACGCGGTCGACTTCAGTCCGCGCTCGAGTCGTGCACCACGGAACACGCGCGCGCGCGCGAGAGAGAGAGATTCGAGCCGAGCCGAGCCGAGCCCGAGTCGAGTCGAGCCGGCTGCGCCGCGATCGAGTTGGACACACGCGCCCGACCAGCAGCGCAGCGCGCCGCGATCGCTAGATCTCCTCGCTGGATCCCGCGCGCCGCATCCGGTGGAAAAACCGGTGATCAGAGCCGACCGAAAAATCTGTCGAGGAACCATCCGTCGCCACGATCCACGACGATATAATATCGCACCGTCGATCGCGACACCACCGTGTCCGTGCGCCACGGTGATCGATCAAGGACAACGGTCGTTGGGAACGTGCGGATCGAACGTGGTCGCGATCAAGCTGGTCCGCGACAATCGCGATCCGGACGTGAAAACCGAAAACGATTTTTCGTATCGCCGGGATCTCCGCTCGATCGTCGTATTATGTCACAGTCGCGGCCTGCGTCGAGCGACGGCCGTCGAAGTCGGCGCAACGCAACCAGCTGAACCACAGGCGAACGTGCTCGCCGTCGTCGTCGTCGTCCTCGTCGTCGTCGTTTGACATTTCCAGCAGCGTGGAGCGGGTAACGTGGACCTAGCATTACTGGCACGTCGTGCACGCGTCCTACGAACGAACAGTGTGTTATGCTCCGGTAGCTCACGCTGCGCTGCCGAACAACGTGCTCGCTAGGAGGAAACGTAATCGTTAACAGTCGCGCGACACTTTTCCGCCTCTACCGACAGTTGATCCTCCTTCGCCGGTGATATCGATCCGGCAACGCGGATGTCCAACGATTCATGCGGAGAGACGCACGCGGCCCGCGCGCGGCCCGATCGGTCTCGCGGCCGTTGATTACGAGCGCCGATCGCTTCGCGGAACCGTGAGAGATCGCTGGTGCTCGATAGCCGAAGGACAAACTCCGCGGGTGCTCAAGCTTTTAGCCTTTTCGCGTCAGTGGAGTTCCGAAAAAAAGGACATTCTTGTGAGCGAACATTGGCCAGCACGGAGAAACGGATCCTGGAAGAACTCGCGGCTCGATTCCGCCCCGCTGGTGATATGCCCTAGGAGCAACTGAAAGGTAAATAGGAAGTTATTCGGCTGTCGAAGTGAACGGGCTTTTCTCGGGTACGACGACGACGACGAAGAAGCGGGTCTCTCGCCGACCTATGGGCCAAGAGCGACGTTCTCCGAGCTCTCCGGGTCCCGACCTATCTAGCCCGCGAGTTCGATTTTTTGCCACCTTTCTCGCCGTTGCATTGTAGCTCGCGATCGCGAGCGTACGATACCAGCGTACGTCTACTACACGCGAATTCGATTGACGCGCGCGAGCGCGCGCTACGTCGTTGTCGTGGTAGTATTTTCGATCCATCTCGCAGCGTACCGGGATTATGAAGTTACGCCCGCGGAGGATCGATCGTGACTCCGGGCTATGAAATCGGTAATGAGCTGTAAATCTCCGGGGCGAGTACGCCTCGACGCGTGAGTCACACCGAGGGCACCGAGAGAGGATACACACCGTCGTCGATACGTACGTACGCCACCATCCCGAGAACTGTATTCTTTTTCCTTACGGTAGGAAATCGAAGGAAAGGATAATAAGCAAGAAATACACTCTCTCTCGGCCAGCCGCCGAGCCGAGCCGCGTCGCGCCGCGCCGCGCCGCGCCGGCCGGTTTCGTTGTTGCGCCGCGCCGCGCGTGGGTGGACGAGAGAGACGGAGAGAAAGAGCGAGAGGCGAGGACGAGGAGAACGGAGGGAGGAAACAAGCCAGCGCGCGATCCGAGTCGATTTTTCGAAAATCCACCGTGAAACCTTCGTTAATGGCGATCCCAGCCGCGATAACCGAGTTCATGCATCGATCGATCGTAACCGAGATACCCCGACTGATTTCGATCGTCCTGTGTCGAAAATCCACCACCCGTGCCCGCACAATACGTATATTCCACTGATACGAAAACATTTTTTCTACTTTACCGTCGTTCTGGCGACGGAGCACTTTCATAACTAAGCTTGTTTCATAGCGACGTTGCGCCACTCGCGAACGTTTTCGTATGTGTACTACTCAAAAGTCGAAATTTAAATGAGATCTCATCGTAGTTCGTCTATTTGACCAGTGGAGAATGAGTACACGCAATCGGGAGAAATGCTCTTTTTCTCCGAATAAATTGCAGTGAAATAGAAATTTATTTCCTTTCTCAGTGTCATTAACAGATCGCAAATAATATGTGTCCTGAAATTTTTCTAATAGTTTTACTGGTTTGTATTCATTTATATTTTATTGTTATGTTTTCTATTTATTCGTTTATAATGATACCTAACCGCTGTCTAATAATTGCGATCGTAAAATAAATCGTAGGGGCCAAACACATATTACAGTAAAAACCGTACGAAATTGAACACTAAATTTTGAAGTGATTGTAACAGCAACAGGCACGCGTTGCCTTCTAAAAATTACAATATTTAATTTATTTAAACTCTGCGCGGTTCTTGTTGCAATATGTATTCCAATATTCGTTAAATCATCTCCTATGAAAGCATCATTTCGGCGGACGTTGATGCACTATAAAAATTTGTTTCCCGAATTGTTTAATAAGTGGAAAATAATATTTTTTATTAATGCAATTCGTATCTCAAGGAAGAGATTATTTTGCAGTGGAAAATAATATCTTTACTGTTTTGAAATTACACCTACTCATTTTTTCCATAAACGCATATAATCAAATGCAAAATAAGAAATGTAGAACCGGCCATATAAGCGAATCTCTTATAAACTTTCGCGTTTACGTTATTCGTGCTTGGTGGCCAACGCCACACGGCAATGGCCCAGCGAATTCGAATAGACGAAGCGTTCGAATCAGATTGCTAGCCGAGGTCCGCAGCAAGTCTTAACAATCTTTTATTGTTCAAGGTACAGATCCTGATTTATTAACTAGCGTAACGCGAGCCAACCGCATTATTTTTCTAATTGCGCTCGCAGAAATCTGTCATAGAGACGAACGGCTCGAGGGGAACTAGTCTTTCGAGACCACACTGTATAACGCATCGAAAAGATTTTTAATGAAACGTCTTTATTAAACTTAACGAACGCTGCATACATCCAGACTCTCGCGTTCGTCGGTCTGGCGAACTAATTATTTTGTTTATCAATGCGTCTCGCGTGGTGTTCCCACAGGATAACGAGAGAAAATTCGATCACAGATCAGAATGCATATGCAGAAACTTGTAGGTAAAAGTATACTTTCTCTTTCGAATAATTTGTTCATTCGAACGGACTTTAATCGCGAACCTTCGAAACCCCATTAATACAATCACAGGCTTCAAAACCATTTATTCATATACATACATATAAATGTATCACAGTTCAAGTTGTGTATCACAGCTCAAGGTCTATTTTAAATTCAAAAATATTTCTAGTCGCGTGCAACACTGCTTTACATGCTTAAGCGTATGTCGCATAACCGAGAATAATCGAGCTTGCGAAGTTTTTTTATTTTGGAAAAGCGGCGTTCCCTCTCACCTAAACGTTCTATCAAAAACCTTTATTCGTTTGCTTTCCGGTCGCACCGCTGTTCGATATTAGATCGCGTTAATGGCGATAATTCGCAGCTCACCGTCCTCATTAACCCTTTGAGTGCAGGCGGTCGCACACATGCACTTAACGCGAGATGCTCGACATAGCCTCCAGAGTGCACTTACGGGATCAAAAAGTTCCTCAGCGAAGTTGCAAGATATATAGTTGATATTTATTATTAGATCGATTCTCCGAACTCGTCGATTTTCGACATTCTGTGATACACATTTTCTGTTCCTCGCGATCGATTAGAGACAGTTTCACATAAAAATCCGAAGTTTATCCGTCACTTTGTTTGCAAAGCTACTGTGAACTCGCGTCGCACGCATTAATCGAAAACTAACCGGTCGTTTGGAAACGCTTGACACAATGCGAATTGTCCGGCTAATTATGAAACGCGATGAAACGGAAGGATAAAAGGGATTATCTGCATATTATCGTGAATGTGGATTTTTACGCAAAATTGTCAGTATTAATTTTGATGCAGGAGCAGTTAATTTAATTTTCTAATGATATTACCGAGTCGATAACAATACTATTTTGTAATCCTTTGAATCCAATATTAATTTTATGCATTTTATGCATTTGTTATTTAAAATAGTAAACACTTTGAGAGAATTTAAAAATATTATTATATTATTCTCAACCTATTAAACACATTGAGAAAGAAAATCAGTTTCTATTTCGCTTCAGTTTGTTGGAATTCGGGTAGAAATTTTTTATATCGCGTAAAGATCTGCCGTCTATTGATCAATTTTGTAATAAATAAAGTCCAGTCGAATTAGAATTATTAAATAAATTTTTACTCGGTCCCGGTAATCGATGCTGAAAATTTGTATATTGCGTAAATATCTCTGCTTTATTACTGTGCGACTTGCGTCTCGAGAAAGTTTCATACTTTCTTACCGATTTCCTATAATCCACGGCTTATTATCGCGCGATTGTCCGCCTGCACCTCTCGACCGTGCGACGGGGCGCGTTTACTAAATGCGGCTAGTTTATCCGCAGGCATATATATAATATTATATGTATACACATATGCTTAGTTACATTTATTTCCTTCGGTATTATCGGCTAGTTACGGCGGCACACGACGACGAGGTTGTGTTCGGCCGACGATTAATATGACGTGTGTGTGTTACGATGTCGCGAGCTTGAATTTATTACGCGCCGATAAAGTTTATAATACCGTCGGCTATCTGATTCGTCGACCTTTTCTAATTATAACGCTGACAGGAAAGAACATTCCTCGATGTCCTGTCGAGATGAAAAAAAATTAATCTCGAAAACATATCGAACTTGGCGATCGAATTTGTCGCGCGGTATCAAATCGAATTAATCGCGAGATTCTGTAAAAATTTCTGTAAATTTCTGTAAAGAAAGTCAAGTCTAGTTATCGGTAACATAAGTCCATCGATTATTGAAAGAATAATTATATTAATATTATATTAATGTGAATTTTTCCGGTTTCCTTCGATTTTCTATTCGATGTATAGTTTCTTAGAAAATTCGTGCATATTCGACTTCTATTCATTGCATGAAAATGTTTATTCTGCGCGAAAGATCGGCAAGAATATTTGCCAGATTATTCAAGTCCTCAGTCAAGAATATACAGGGTGTCCGAAAAAATCCACCTCGAAAGATTAAACGACCGGCTGTTACAATTCGAGTGAGAATTTCCTCTGAAATCTGGTTTCTGCGTTTAGCTGTTCGTTCGGTGCGCAGAGCTCGCAGCGTATATGCACGTACGTTCTATACGCGTTGCGAACGAGGGTCTCTCGATCGTGGCAAGGCATAACGCAATAATAATCATAATGCCAGATCGATACGCGATATTCGTTGCATCGTGCGGTGTATGTCATTACGAGGATGGAGACACCAAAGCTCATGGAATGCTATAGACTGGCGTAACGATGGTGCGCTGGAAAATTCGTATGAAATTCTCGGCTGACATTAGCTTCCTGCGAAAATTCCGATTCTCGTCGGTTTTGGACAGCGATTTTTCCGAAGCGACGTTCCGTCTCGTTGTCCCCCGTACTCTGTTTTTTGTCCCAACTCTTTATTTAACTATACGATATTAGTTTATATTAGTGTTGCTAGGATACAGCTATCTCGTTGAAATTAAATTTTAACCGAGCATAACTCAATGAAATCAAAAATAATTTTCACGTTTCTAATAGCTTTTTATTCCTGTGTTTTCCGTCACAGCGAAAATAGAGGAAAAAGCAAATTCCTTTCGCGATCTTAATGTGAAACGACAGAAACCGCAATATTAACAATATTAATAAGTAGACAGTTTATGCGAAATAAAAATTTTCTCCCTGAATTCCAAGAAACTGGAACGAAGTAGACATTTATTTTCATTCTTAACATGTTCAATAATTTGTATATCATATATTACATAATATGAATATAATATACTGCTTCATTTATTATTAAAATAGTATTTTGATATTCTTCTAATAAATCTCCCGTTTTAAATGACACCTACTAATTTTTCTCATCAACGCGTATAACCCGCTGTCCATTAACAAGCGCCCAACTTGTTTAAAAAATTCGAGTGTGAAACAGTGAAAACATTTGAACAATTGAGAAACACTATTCTCCAACTCGATAAAATGACTGGGAAAAGAATCCTTTTATTCTGCACAAAAATCCGCAGTGTAAGGACGAAAACCGCAATTATTTTTGCGCGAACAGCATCGCGCGAAGCTGTCTTCCCTCGTTTTTTTCTTCCCCTCACCCTCTCCTCGGTTTCTGTATCCGCGACGACGTTCATGATTTCACGACGATGATGATACACATCTCGAAACCCGGCCCCGGTAGACCAGCGAAGAAAGGAAACACATAATCACATGCAAACGGCGTAACGAGCGTACAATTTTATCTGTACGAGATTCGTTGATACACACACACACACAGCGCTACGTAAAATCTGAAAATTGTAAATCAACGCCGCCGCCGCCGCCGCGTTGCTGGGGCTGACTTTCTAATGCTGCCGCGAGCTGTTCTCATTTACTTCGATGTTTTTGTCAGCCCGATCATCGTAATTGGCTGGCATTCAACGCCGATCATCTGAACTTCGAAAGAACCACTATGAAAAACTCAAGACAGACAACGGGCCCGCGAGTAATCTCAAGTTTGAATCGTCCATATGAATTTCCGCGAGGCCTTGTTTGGCGATACGGGATCGCGAGAAGATTAACTCGCCAACTGGTGGATATAAACTATTCGTATACATCTCTCCGTTTAACATTTGTTAATAGACATTGCGGAGTTTTATTTGCGGGAAAAATGAAAAGGTGAAATGCTAAATTATTCGTAAGTTAATTATTAGGCAGAGATCTAGAAATCTAGTCTCGAATATAGCTTCTTCTAAAAACAGTCATTAACAAAATACGATTCAGTTGAGGTAGAATTAATGAAAACCTTTCTTTCAATTGACGCTAAATTGCTGGTTCGTCGCTGCTTAGAAAGATTCTCGCAAAAGTAAATCGCTGGTATACAGTAATTATTTAATAAATAAAAAACAGTCGTTAACAAAATACGATTCAGTTGCGGTAGAATTAATGAAAACCTTTCTTTCAATTGACGCTAAATAGCTGATTCGTCGCTGCTTAGAAAAATTCTCGGAAAAGTAAATCGCTGGTATACAGTAATTATTTAATAAATAAAAAACAGTCGTTAACAAAATACGATCCAGTGGCGGTAGAATTAATGAAAACCTTTCGTTTAATTGTTGCTAAATAGCTGGCCCGTCGTTGCTTAAATAGGGCCGATTCTCGAGGGTAAATAAACGTAAATGATTTCGAAGAGTCGTTCTAGCGTAGAGCAGCACTCACAAAAGAAGTAGAATCGGTCGGTGATAACCGGACACGTTCCTCCTATTCGACAGCACGGACCTTTCACATCTAAATTCGATTTTCAAGTGGATACAACCCTTTCCCGATTATACCACCGGATCGGAATCACCCTGCGCGAACGTACCGGCGAAGCGGCAACGTAACCGCATGGCTAATCAATAAGAATCTGAATTTCCAATTGCGGAAGCTTACTTACGTTTTATCGATAGTCCACCGCCGATATTTGGGAGTAAAAGTAGCCGGCTGCAATGTGATTTAGGTTCGGAAGAACCACGGTTAGTGAACCTGGGCGTCGGTCTTAGCCGCCTCTGCAGCTTTCTCGAGTCTTGAAAATACTCCTGAGAATACTACTCAAGCGAACCTATATTGGGTTTCGAGGTGAAACCGAATTCGTTCAAATACATGGTATGAAATTTTTGGCGCCACGGTTCGATCAGTTAATATAATAGCTATTTTTATGGAAACTTTTAAACGTTAACCATTCGGGTTTGAATCCGTCAACGTCATTTAGCCACGTTTGCTAAAAATTGTGTTTCAATTGGAAGGACAGAAGGTGGTGTTTCGTTGAAGCTGAATTCGTTCAGTTGGAAAAATATTTCTCGAATTTCCGGTAACGCTAATGTAACCGCCTAGGAAAAATTGTAGATCAAATTTTAAACATTCGTCGTACAGCTTCAATCTATAAATCTACGGAGGTTGCTATGACGAGAAAAATCTTTTTTCCAATTCGTAACATCTACCAAGGTTGGTAGGCAGAAGTGGGGGGTTCAAGCTTCAAAACGAGTCCAGATGTATTGTGTCGTACGATTTTGTGCGACTTTTGAAAATCGTGTGGAACCGTTTAGAAGCGCCTCAACAAATTCAATAATTGCAAAACACAAAATCTGGAAACGGTCATTCGGTTTGTAGTGTCAAGTATCCGAACCCTTCGGTGAACCAGCAGGACGAACGCTCAAATCGCTTTCCGCTTTGTTTCAGTATCCTGCGGTGGCGACGATTCGACTGAAGAAGAGGGCCGGCAGAGTGTTCACGTAGTTTGAAGTGCGATGTATCGAATTTCGAGTCGACCAACGGACAATAGTTGTGCGAGTGTCGTTCGCCGTTGCGATTCACGTTGCGACTTGCCTACGGTCGAGTCTATAGGGAAGTGAGATTGTAAAAAAATAAAAAGAAAAGCACCAGAGGAGGACCAAGAGAAGAGGGAGTGTCACAACACGTGTGAAATGGATGGTACGCCAAAGAAAAGCGAAGCAGTGTTAATATATGGATGCCCATGGGTGGAACTTGGCCGAAATGTGCCAACGCTACCATCACGCTGTACAGCCAGCCCAAAATTCGTCGCCAGCTAGGGACCCGTCCGGTGCCATCGTGCAAGGCTTGTCGACGGCTTCGCACATCGAACAGGCCAGCCCCTCTTATTCCCATTACACGTGAGTATCGTTTTCAATCGACACAATATATTTATCGACGAGATTAAGATCGAACAATCCGAAAAATAAAACAGTTGTTTAGCGAAAGATCCGCAGTCTAACAATTCAGCGATCGTCTTTTGAACATTCTCTCGAAAATAGGCTACGATAAATAAAATTTGGACGATCTGTCGGTGATTGCATGACAATTAACACTAAACTGCTGATTCGATCAATTTTTCTATCCAACAACATATTGAGATAAAAATTTCACGAATCTAAATAAACAGAACCTCGTCGTTTTTACAAGCTGAAACATTTTAATCGCGTTTAGTGCAAAGGTAGCGTTAAAAACATTTTTTACTTGAATCATTAAATAAAGAAAAAAACAATTTCTTCGCGTTTACTTTTGTTAACGCTAAACACACCGCTACCGGTTAAATGACCGGTTTTAATATTTTTCATTTTAGAATTATTGAAATTATAAATTCATGGAACATGGAAATTGATTCGAAATAAAAATTGCACAAAATCTAAATAAACAGAGCCTCGACATTTTTATAAGCTGAAACATTTGAATCGCATTTAGTACAAAGGTTGTTTAGTGTGAATATATTGCATACCGTAAAACGTTCCCTTGAAATTTCGAATGATCGAGCAGGTGAGAAACGATGTTCCTAGTACAGAGTTTAATTGATCTCTAATTCGATTAATACGCGTTGACCGTAATATATATGATTACAAAACTATGCGTGATCATACGAAGAAAATACGTATATATGTATACATATAAATTTATATAAATTTCATACATATATATATACATATTAATAACGATACACTGAATTAGGGATAAGTATACGATTCCATAGTCAGGCCTCTGTAATCCTGTTATTAGCACGACGATTAGGGGAAGATGATCCTCGGGCAAATTGCAGGGGCGTATACCGCGGTGTTTGGTTAACGTAATCGCCAATCACTATCGTTGATCCGCGCAAGTCTACGAGCAGGATCGAGGATGCGTTCCGTTCGCAAACCCTCGGGATCCTCGGCATTTCGCTTCGTCGAGAATTTTCTTGGTTGATGTATCCTTTCAGCCTGCCTCGGATCCTCATGTCCTCCAGACATTCGTGAGGAGAATCGATTAAATTGCAGTTTACGCTCGAATTCAATATTTCACTATTATTACGTTGAATTGACGTATCCGAACGGGAGAAAAGTTTCTTCTTTAACCCCGTACCACTGCCGTGCAGCGATACGCTGTCGTTGCCCCTTGCGATTTCAAGAAAAATTTTCACGGTTTCATCTCTCCGACCCTTCAACCCAGATAGCACAAAGATGTCTTTAAGACGTCTTGAGTGCCTTATGAACGTCGTCCGAACGTCTTCTCAACGACTTATATAACAAGGCTATACGTCTTAAGAAAAAGATGTCTTTAAGCGTCCTAAAGATATTTTCCAGGAATCTGTGATATGTTTGAAGTTGTGAAAGTATACTTTTAAAAATCAATAAAATTTCACAAATATGCAGATAAAGTTTTTGTTTGATTTTTGAGAACTACCTATATACAGGGTGTTTCGCTTAAAACAGGCCATCTAAATGTTTCTTTTACCTATGAAAATACAAAAAGTATTTCTGACGTAATCTAAATGGTTTCAAAAGATGAATCAGATGGAATAATCGTTTTTTATAAATGGTAATTTTTTCATAGACACACACACATTTTTGGTTATTTATATTATTTACATATTTAGGCGGCCCGAAACACCCTGTATATTCCTTCATAATATAAAAAATATACAAAAATATTATTACCAAATGATTGTTCGATCATAGGTAGGTAGTGTTTCGCAGCGGGATTACTTTGTTTCTGAAAATTTCTGTCTTTCACCTGTCATGAACTCTGAAACCTTGACGTATGTATGTTACCAAGTTGCATTCATTAAGATTTCGATTGACTTTCAAATCACTTGTGCATACGAATCCAGAAATCTGAAACTCATTTGGACCCTTAGGGCAGATCTAGCGCCGAATGACCAGCGGGACGCGTCGATCTAATAAGAAAAGGAAGAAGAAGTGGAAGATTGACTTTTCAAACTGTTGATGGCGTATCCTGGCGACGAAAATAATCTTCATTAAAATTGTTACGGTCGGTTCCATTCGTTGCTCGCGGCCGTCGCACGGATCACGAACCATGTCACGATACTCACGTGTCCCGGCGAGCAACTCTTGTGTAGCCTTGATTCGAAGTGTCAAGAAATGATGTATATTTTCATCGCATATTACCTTCCACACGTCATTCGCTGTCCACCTACAGTTCTTTTACACGGCGTGTCTTCTTTCTGCATCCCTTAATCTTCTCGCAGACCTGGTTTTTCACTAATTTTCATGGAAAAAAGTCTTTCACGTAACAGAGGATACAATTAATCAAGGTATTAGTCCACCAAATATTATATTTATCGATACAACATTTAGTAAATTTAATATTTGCATTTTCCAATATTATCATAGACCCGTTTCTTCAGCGATTACCACTGAAATGGAAAAATATGATTATTTCTAAAAAAATAGAAGACTCAATTAATTTACAATTTGAGTCCTCCGGATTTTATATTTATCAATACAAAATTTAGTAAATTCAATGTTTACACTTTTCAGTATTATCGTGGACCTGTTTCTTTAATTTTCACTGAAATGGAAAAATAAGATTATTGGTAACACAACAGAGGACTCGATTAATCACAATTTGAGTCCTCCAAATTTTATATTTATTAATACAACGTTTAGTAAATTCTACACTGTATATTTTTCAGTACTTTCATAGACCCGCTACTTCTTTTAAAAATTATCGGAACCGTGTTACCGACTATGAAAGTCGAATTCTTTTCGCTTATCGTCGAAGATCGATACGCGGAGAGACTCGCACGGCGGAGTTTGATTTGCACGATTAATTATACCGTATCGTACTGTCAATAATTCTGTGAACGATACGTTATTCGATACGCGATGAGTTTTCTCGGTAGCAATATCGTGTCGGGATTCATGGAAGTTCTTCGTATGTCCTCGGTGACGGACAATGCACGCGCGTAGGTACTTCCCCCGAATTTCGTGCAGAAAAATCATTCTTCTCTCGGGAACAACAGAATGCAACATAACAGTACGAGAGGTATGCGCAGACGATGACATTCGGGACGGCCCCTTTGCGTCAACTGTTTCCGTAATTTCTACGATCGCGGTGACTCAGATCAGTGACTTGACGACTGGCTAATAATTGCACGTTAATTACGCTTAAAAATCGGTTGCGGTAATTTTCATACTCGGGAACGCCCGTGTCGGTTTGGATTTTTAGCGACATTTATCTGAATTCACAATTTAAATATTTATCATTTGCAACCGAATCGACGCTCCAAAACTGTGAACAGTCGAAATAAACGAAACGAGCCTTTTCTAACAAAACTGTTTCTTAAGGGATCGTTGAGGCGTAATAAAATTGTTAGATATTTCGCAAATTGTCGGCGAAACGATTTATATTTTTCATTTCGCAATTATTAATCGATAAATTTTTTTATCCAAGCGAATATTGGGAATAAAAATTGCACAAAATCTAAATAAACAGCCTTGCCATTTTTACAAGCTAAAACATTTTAATCGATTGGTGCTCAGCATCGAATATCTATAAGTGGAAATTCGATAAATTTTTTTATCCAAGCGAATATTGGGAATAAAAATTGCACAAAATCTAAATAAACAGAGCCTTGCTATTTTTACAAGCTAAAACATTTTAATCGCTTGGTGCTCAGCATCGAATATCTATAAAATGAAGATAAACAATTTCTTTTCATACTACGTAGTAAAATACTAAATCATTTTTCGGCTTGAATACAAAATTGTTCGGGTAATATCGATTTCTTTCGCTACATAGCACTTGGTTACATTCATTCTCGTCCCAGCGAAAAATCATCAGAAACTTCGAAATTCGCGACACCAGCGAAACAATCATAACTGTTGCACAACTATTAGTTGCTAATAATTAAAGTCTGTCGGTGGCTGCGCTCCGTCTCTATCTCTCGTTACGGTACGTCACTGCCTACGCTCGTGCCGCCATGATTCATCACTACTATCGGCGGATCGTCACAGATAAAGTTTCTAGTCGTTAATTGAAAACGAAGCGCCGGAACAACAATTTTTCTATTGTCAGCTCGTCGCGCGAAATTGTCCTCGAACTTTTCTTTTTCCCACCCGAAGCCGCACGCCTCGCATATTAATCAATATCACCAACTGACTCATTGTGTTGTCGCGATTCTGTTTTTCGAAAGCGGAGACCCGATATACATCGGTAGTCATAATAGCTATCACATGTCACTCAGTTGACGTGCAACTGCTAAAAAATATCGATGGACCACCGGGACCATCGGGAAAAACCTCTAACATCAATTTTCTTTCTGAATTTTGTCTGCAATCATCGTGATACATCGGACAATGATTCAACGTCGTCGTGGAACGCTTTTATTCAATGTTTTCCTTCATACATTTTGTAAACTTTGCCCTCTCCGCATCATCGGAGTAAAACAAGAACAAAATTCAACAAGTATATTCCAATACGATTTTTGTACAAAATAAAAATTGTCTGCATTAATTGTAAGAGACACGAGCCGATTAAATAATTCCTTTAATAATTTCAAATACATTCGAATACCATCTTTAGAGAAAATAAAAATTGTCTGTATCAATTGTAAGAGACGCGAGCCGAATAAAATGTTTATTCTTCCTTTAATAATTTCCACAAGATCGAAATAATACACTCTCGCATCCTTTCACTGGTTTAAATAGCATCCACTAATTTTCTAACGATCGCTGTTCTAATTTTCAACACTGAACCAAAAAACCGGTCTCACAATTGTAGAATTATTAATATTCTAATGTTATTCAAGCACGTAAATAGAGAAATCGAACTGAAGCTTCGTCATTTTTACAAAAATCATTTCAGTCGTTCGCAGCAACACTCTGAACCTCTCCGTTGGAGGTTCGCGAAAAACGTCGGAAAAAAGCGAAAGAAGTGAAATTGTTCGCAGCGAGAACGAGGAGAGGAGGAACAGCGGTCGCCGAGGAAACTTCGATTCCTCTTTTTACTTGGTCACAGGAAGTCGTACGTAATAGCGGTACGGTCTGAGGTCAGAAGGAGGTATAACGACGTCGGGTACAACACCGACGACGCGTCCGTTCCGCAAACTTAAGCCCGTAAAGGTTTCGGGGATGCGCTTTCTTCGTTCTCAAATCTGAAACGCGCCGGAGCGTTAGTAGTGCAGAGGTGAGCGGCTCGGGTCGTTACTTCCGCTTACCAAGTGAACCGCCGCTGGTCATTCGATTTAAAAGTTTAATCAGGGACCTATAAAATTACGAGTTCCTCTGTCCGCGTTTCTCAGTTCGATCGGCATCCGATGCCCCGAGTCTCGAGCCATATACCGAGACGCAGGCTGATACGCAGGTTTCTTTGAATCAACGTTAAACAAACTATGCTGAAAATAATACGCAAAGAATACGTAGGTCTCGGAATAAGAATAAGAATTTTTATTTTTTATTTATATATTTTTTGATTCTGTTTCTTTCCTTAAGTTGCGTATGAAGTTTTGGAATTGCATTAGCAGTGGTTCACACCGACATACCCGATCCCTGCTCGGCGACCGAGTCATTTTTCTTAGATCGTACGGTCCCCCATTTCTTAGATCAAGGCTTCACTTTTATTTATTCGTTCAAAACTTGTAGACCATTAACAAGCTGATATACTAACGATATTCTCACATTGTTTATTCCATTCTTCGCTGCTAACTTATAGAAGAAACTTATAGGGGAAAGTAGATATTTGATTTAAGAAAAAAATTGCAAAATTGTTGAGAGTAAGATTGCGCAGCGGCGGATTTAAGCGAATTCGCGGCGCAGGGCCAGAAGTGAAAATCATGTAAATCGAACATAACGGAGGCGAGTCGATCACTACACGTATGAATCACTGTACGGAAAATGGTTTGGTAGAGAGCGTCGGCTGTTAGCGTTCGTGCGTCGCCGGCGAACACCAGCGAATCGGTCGATCGGTAGTTTTAAGGTCGCCGCGCGCCGTTCTGTCGAGTAATGTAAGGGTGTGTTCGGTCGTCGCGATTATTTGAATAAAATGCGCCACCACGTCAGACGTCAGGCGTCTGCGACTCGGAAAGCTTTCTCTGCTTCTCCGCTCGAAGGAGAAGGCTGACCCGAAAGGGGGGAATAATTTACTCGGGGGAATCGGCAAGTGTGTGTCGTTGAAGGAACCCCATTCGCCGTGAGCTTGCTGCCAGGTTGCTGCGTACTGAACCGTGCACGGGTTTTCACTGTTTCGCCAAGATTCATGAGCCTCGACGGACGTGCCGATTTAGAGGATCGGTCTCGTGTGTCCTTTGTCTCGCCCCGCTTTTCTGCGTGCCCCAACTCCGCTCGCTCTTTCTCTCTCTCTCTCTCTCTCTCTCTGCCTCTTTCTCTCTCTCTGTGTCTCTTGTGTCTCGCACAAAATATCCACCTCTCGAGCAGCAGCAGCAGCCCGTAGGCCTCGTAATTCGTGCGGTCTCGGGCCAAGCCGCCAGAAAAATTCTTCGCACCACGGGTCACTTCCCGCCACCAATAATTTCAATGGGACCTGCAGCCTATTAACGAGCTGAGCATTACAACTTCGCCGCCGAGCCGTACTCACGTGAAATACTGTATAAAGTATAAACCGCTCGAATACGCGCGCACCGACGCCGCCATCGATATTCGGACACTGTTCCCCTTTCTCTTGGATAACCAAAAAATTATTCCTTTCGAGATGGTTACGCGTCATCGTGGAATCTCGTGGAAAATATTGTTTTTTTACCCGTATTTTAACGAGTCACGCTCCTGATGAAGATTTTAAATAAAGTCTAACAAAAACGAACGTAACGCCTTTCTTTTTAGATGAAATAAAATTTGATTTGTTTGTAGTCGATATTTCAGCATTAAAATCCATTTAGCCATACAAAAAATATATATTTTATTTTCTCTTCTACAACAGTTTTGCGGATGAAGACGTTTTAGTCACTGTAACCGCAAAGAAAATGATACGACAAGGGGTTAGGAACAACCCACCGTCACCGGCCAAACGACCGTTTCCAGATTTTGTATTTTACGATTATTCAATTTAGAAAGATGCTTCAATCGGAAGTGGTTGTACCCTAGACAGCACAGAGACGTCTCCGAACGGCTCGCGAACGTCTTTTGTTACAGAACGATGCGTCGTTAAGGCGTCTTTCAGACGTTCAGAAGACGTATTCTAGACGTCAAACAGATGTCCAAGAAGACGTCATTAAGACGTCGCGTGCTGTCTGGACACGATTCTATATTCAAGCACACATAATAAAAATCCTAGGTGGTTCGAGATCCACCGTAATAAAAAGTAGGTCCCGCTGAAATTAGGCGATAGTGAAGAGTAGAGGGGGAGAAGTTGGTAAATGCATTTGAAACCCTGGGAGGACCAAATATCATTAAAAAAAAAAACATAATAAAAATCCGAATAACTTCGACTGTGTCATTTTTGTATGGCAACACGTAGCAGCGATTTTCAGTGCTGAGTAGGTTAATTATTAAGAAAATTCTTAAGAATAATTTCAATGGGATTATTAACTGAGTGCTACCGTGAAATATCAATGTAAACGAATGCCTATGTGAAGTGTGATCGACAATTTCGTTGCGAAAATGATTTTCTCGCGGCGCAGTGGCCGTGCAACGCGAGGTTCCCGTGCATATGTATATTACATGGGGACCTTCGGCGACGCGATCCCCAGGATTAATATTTCCGATACGACACAGGCTCATTGCATTTGCAGTTGGAAACTGCTTCCTCTACACTTGGTACAATCACCCCATATGAATCATTAAAGAAACAATACTCAAGGCAGTGGCGTATCTATCATATGCGTGGGTGGTGCAGCTGCACCGACACGGTTCGAACCTGAAGAATCTTGACCGTGAGTTTTACGATTTTTCTCTGTTTTCTTTGTTCCTCCTGGCGGACATGTTCTTTTTCTATTATTCAGATGCTCCTGCTTCTTTGTTCACGCCTAGAATCTGATAGACGAACGTTCTCTCGCATGAACATTTTATGGACAATTTCAGATGGGACAGACACCGTAATTTTGAATTAGAAATCAGACGAGTGATTTTTATTTGCTTGCTCCACGTAACTGATATAAATAAACTTTCTCTTCGGTGAAACGTTATTCGAGAAGCAACGATACTGTGACGAGTAAAATCATTCTGTACTTTTAATTTTTTATGCAATATTTATATAATTTTTGATACTAAATTCAAGGGGTTCGATTTACTTTCGATTCGAAGATGTAAATACTCGTTCGCTTCTCTCTTAGAAAGCAATTCAAATGTTCAGCTTACAATAATTAACAAGACTCTATTTCCTTAGATCGTGTAGAATTTTTATATCGATATGTGCTCGGACAAAAAACTTTCTCGAATGAATTTCCACGTAAGTAACTTGATCATTTCAATAATTGTAAAATGAGAAATATAAAGCCGACGATCTGACCAGAAAATTAATTGATTAAAACTGATCGCTGCTAGAGAACAGTGAGGAGTTCGGAAGGGTGATTCGATTTACGGTTCGATGTGTCGCGCATCGGGGGCCCCACCCCTATCGGTTTCTTTCTGTCTCCCACCCACAGCTATTCAACGCGTCTGAAACGCGACATTAAACCGACACCTCGTATCGATCTCACTTATCGATGCTATAGTTTTCAACCGGCGAACAGTAGCGTGCTCCTCGAGCATATCGCGTCCCGGTCGATCGTTTGCGCCTGAGTATATTATTAGCAAAGAAAAAATCTCTAGTAAGGCTCCACGCTACCTAGCATCGGCCCGAACTTTATTGAATGAAAATGCCCGGCTACGTTTTTGTCTCCGTCAGCATCTTTCGCGGGACCGAACGAAACAATGGCTATTATGTGGAACACTCGCGTGCCTCCTATACATATATGCATGCGCGCACGTGTGTACCACATGTTTTTCAATTTCTACACATACTCCCTCGAAACTTCTACACGAACACGGAACACAGCACACACGCGCGCGAGCACACACACAATCACACGCGTCGTTTCGTACATGTATATAAATGCGCACCTGAGGGGGTCAGGGGGGAGGCAGTGGAACGCGTACGGACAGCTGTTCGTACTATTATACCCCGCATGGTCACATTATGCCTTAAGGACAATCGTGGGAATTCCATTAAGTGGCCTTGAATGGTTCATTCATGTCGATCAACTCTTTTCCTAACAGGGTTGACAGATCAATCGGCCGGAGCACGAGGCGATCCGCGGGGATTTCTCCTGCTACGTTTACCCATGGCGTTCGCCATACCATGCCATGCCATACCACACCATGCCATAGCATAGCATGCCATGCAGCACCGAGCCGCCTCGTCTTCAACGAAACTGAGACGCCAGAGTCAATTACCTTGCCGTGTACGCTGTACGAATCGATCTCTTGTTCTTGCTGCGCTCCGCTCTCGTTGCTTCGGTATCGAACGAATCGAATGCTATTCCCTCCGCGTCGTTTATGGTCGGCCACTTCTCCCTCTCTCTCTCTCTCTCTCTCTCTCTCTCTCTCTCGCTGTTGCTGCTGCTGCACGGGGGGCCGCGACACTGTTGCTTCAGGGCTAGCAGTTAGCAATCTCGAGGAAACGCGGTTTTCCACTTTTCCTGGAGACGCCTGGCCTCTCAACTGTACGATGATTTGTACGATGATAGGTAGCAAAAGAATCAAGAGTGGTGGATGCCATGCGTTTACGACGAAGGGAAACGTCAACCAGCGGGACGATTAAAAGATTAATCAATGGCGACGGAACTTTCGCTCGCGGGACCAAAAATTTTCAACTTTTCTGAATGTAATGTTATACAATTCGACGAGAAAATGATAAATCTTTAAATTGTACCGCGCGGAATCCAAGTTTACGGGGTTCGCTCGTTTAAAAGTTCTACGCGTGTATAGTTGCTCGATCTCAAGCGCGTTCTAGTGGTTAGAACGCTGCTGGGATCCGCTGGGTCTGAGACAGATCTTGGATTTCGTGCGCTATAATCTAATGTTTTATCAATTTTTCGTCGAATCGTATAATATTGCACTGAGGAATGTTGAAAATTTCTGGTCCCCCGAGCGAAAGTTTCTCCAAAGAATCAATGAATCGTCTCGTTGGGTCGAGGAAACATTAAACAATGGGAAGATCAAAGCGTTATACGTCAACGGCTGCCTCAGGGGCGATGAGTAGCTAACAATCTCAAAAAATGCGATCTCTACGAACTTTTCCTGTAGTTGTCGAATGCAGCTGACCGAAATTCCAAAAATTTGTCACCAGACTGTATTCTACGCATTATGACAAACCGCTAAAGATAAAAAGGATACATGAACAGGAGAGGCTAGCGAGTATGGTTAACAATTCGAAAGAAACGCGATCTTCAGGCATCTGAAGCTAATCCTTCGGAGTCATGCAACACACGCTGCCCGATAAAAACAAGTTCCATTTCTTACGAACGAATTAACACGTTGGCCAGCCAGTCGCCGTACCGGTGGGACGACCACGGCTCCCTGCTGTTTTACGTTAACAATAAAACTGAAATTGATCTTGTTTTGCCGTTCTCGCTGAACTGATAATTTTGTTTGTATCTTACAATCGAAATCGTTTGACAGAACGACGTCTACACGATTCGTCGAAATGAACGTTGCCGAACGTGTCATTTGGTGTACGTTTATTGGATCTAGCAGCGGGGAGCAAGAAGAAAGTACGCAAGTTCGTCAGCACTGTATAAGCTTAATAAATAATCGGAGGGAAGAGTTTTAACAGGCGAGTGTTCCGTATTAAAATTCAATCAAATTTCAATAAAAAAAAGCAGCAATACGATTATTGCTCGGTAGAGCGCACCTCTATCAAGATTTAATTAACACTGTAACAGTTTTATAGACTGTGTACATTTAAATCCATCGGACATCGGTGGTTTTTTTGTTCCGGTGACGCAGCACGCGCGATTTAACAGCGCCGCACGATATAAAAGTTCGGCGGCGGTTTATTATTTTTTTTTAAATGCCGGGGCTCCGCGCTTCTTCCGGTATGTTTTTTCTTTCCAAACAACAGTTTATCGCGATCCGTAGGAGAGGCGAGTATTCGTTCAAGCGAAACGTTAGACTGCGCGATTTTATTGCACGCGCGGGCACAGCCGGATGTGCAGCGATTTCACCGTTAACCGTGCGAACAAACGGTTCGGCTTAATGATTTAATAAATCGTTTGTTTGTTTTGTTTTTTTTTTCTCGAATTTATAGGATGCTGGATAATTATGACAGGGGTGAGGTGACACCACCGCCGGTCAGCAGTTATGGCGGTTCACCCGGACTCTTGGCACTTCATTCCTCGCTTTATGCGACACCCACGTCGAGGGCTTACGACATCGAGTCGAATATCGATGGCAATGACAGCTCCATACCCATCGATACCCAAATCATTTCGGTACGTGTTCACGTGTATGGCTCGCAGCGCGGCGCGTTGCTCTCGCCGAATAGGCACCCATATATTTCTCATACACGCGAAACCATTCGCTTCTACACGATTCATACGCGCGCGCACACACACACGCGCTTACAATGTAGCTGTAGAAAATATATTTTGTTACCTTGCTCCGTGTCATCTCCGAAACCGCATAAAACCGGGAGATCCACGAGGCCGAGTCGAAAGTGCAAGTCGTGGTCCTTTCGAACGAAATTCTACACTTTCTAAATCCAAAGAAAATCATTAGACTTTGTATCGCCTTTCATTATTAGACAGCGGATGTTTATGCGAAGGATCAGTAGGTGCAATTTAATATGAAACATATTCAGCAGGGAAGTAAATGTCTGTGTCATTTCTTTTTTGCATAAAGATCCGCTGTCTGTTCATCGTGGTGACCAGCAAAAAATCTATACCATTTTTTGAAAAGTTAATCCACGTGTTTATTACACCCCCTCATCGCATAAACAATCATTTCTGGCATTTACCGAATTAATTATTAGTAAACTGCGGATTTTATGCACTCATTTTAACGTTCACGGATTTCTTTTTCGCTACGCGACTTCTTTGACACGTTCTATTCGCCTTGGTTTTTTTTTCACACGATTTTGTTCCACCAGACGAGACGTTCGTTGAATAATAAAACTATTTCACCAGGCGGCTATAGTCAAATGAAATATAGAAATGCATTGTTCGAACGGTTTGCTCCGACTTTTCTCAAGTGCAGTGACACACGAATCTAGCTCAGCATCGCCGTAAACCTATTCAACAGCACCCTCTAAATCTATCAATCCCACGGAATCCCCATTATCGCGGCCGGTATTATTCCCGTCGCGCCGTCTATCTTTCGATCTCACGCGCATTATTCATTTTATTACATTACTATAGAAGTCTGTTGGCCTCGCGAGCAACGGGTTTTTCACTCGGCATTGTTGCCGCAGCCGCGTTCAACCACCATTCATTAGCCGGTCGATTAATATCTCACCGGTAATTATGTATTAATAAGCGGAATCGAGCGCGAACATCAACTTCGCGACTTTCCCCTATTTTGACTAATAAGCTCGCAAAATCGTCACGAAGAATGGTGGAAAGGACGCCGGTGTTTCTAGTGGCTATCACTCTTATATCATTTCAGACCTGCTACACATACTGTAAAGCCTCGATCTAAGAAAACGGGAACTGCACGGTCTAGGAAAAAGCGAACATCTCCTCCATTGTGGGTTTTTCTTGGATCAAGGCTTTACTGTATTAGAAAAGAAAATATCTATATATATTTCGCATTCGAAACAACTAAATGACAAATTGACAATCTTCTTTTTGCCCATCACTGCTGACCGTTACCGTTCGCGAACGCTTCAGATACCGGGAATGCTATCCGGACCGGCTCAACAGCGTTTGGAAGACATGACTTGGCTAGCCTCCGGACCGTCCCTCGAATATCAACAAGGGATCTCGCCGATTCCTGCGGGAGTGAAGATGTGCCATCCCGGTAGCACGGCCCAGAGGAGCCTGAAGGAGCAGCGGATACGACGTCCAATGAACGCGTTCATGGTCTGGGCAAAGGTCGAGCGCAAGAAGCTAGCCGACGAGAACCCCGATCTTCATAACGCCGATCTCAGCAAGATGCTCGGTAAGTTTCTGTGCGATCTGCAAACCCTTCTGCCAGTTTTCATAGCGATCATCCGCCGTGTGTCTCCCTAAGTATACCGTCACGAGAAATTGTGATAAAAATTTCTAAAAAATGTTCCATAAATTATATACGAATAGTCTTCTGTTTCAAAAATATCAGAAACAATGTTCAAACATTACTCTTTACTCGAATTTTACTACTTTACACCCCAGAAGTCAAACCTTGATGTAACTTGAAAACCAACAACTCAAGTTTCTATTTTGAAGATCTTGTGATCAATGAAATTTTAATACTCGAATGGTATCCAGGGGTCTTTCGTGACCCGGTGAGAATTTTCTGCAAATTTTCTTGCAATGATACACACGAAGTTTCGATTTTTCCGAAAGATTCTAACGCGTCGGATCGCATTCCGAGGAGCGACCATTCGAGGGTAGAACGTGTATTGAAACCGTGCGCCGTTGTTCCGAGGAACGTTTTGAATTTGAGCGGCAGCGAGCGCCGCCGCGTAATGAAGTAGGTTACTGCATACAAAGAAGTCGAAGAAGCGTTGAAAATAGAAACTAAACGAGCGTAGCCGTAGAAAAACCCTTTTCTCCTGAAAAACAGGTCACGAGATAGCTGTGGGAATAAGAAAGTCGGAAAAGTCTGCCGCGCGTAGCGATGCCGTTGTTATTAATTTAATTACTCGTCGCACGATCAAACGTGAATGGAGATTCAAGCAGGGTGAAAGGGGAATAATCAGAGGAGACTTCCGAGCGAGTTTACTTCACCGTGAACGTTGTTACATCGTTAGAATGAACCGTGGACGGTATCCTAATTTTCTCGCGACTCGTTCATCGACGAACCAACCCCTTCCGGACGGGAGAGAGAGAGAGACAGAAAAAGGAGCTCCGTTTAATGCAAATTTTATTTAATAATAATTCAATTTTACAATTTATTTAATTTTATTTAATTTCATTTCAAATAATTCAATTTTACAATTCATTTAATTTCATTTAAAAATAATTAAATTTTACAATTTACTTAATTTTATTTGATTTTATTTAATAATCATTCTATTTTCTAAGTTATTCAATTTTATTTAATTTTATGTAATTTCATTTAATAATAATTCAATTTTACAATTTATTTAATTTTATTTAATTTTACTTAATAATTCAATTTTGTAATTTATTTAATTTTATTTTACGATAATTAAATGAATATATTCGATCAAATGAAATTATTAAAAAAAGAGCAAACTATCCATTTTGTTTCTAGTTCTTGAAATTGCTGAATTTTATTTTTCACAAAGATCGGCGGTCTAATAATAATGATTTTTAAAGCGTGAAATTCGACGATAAAAGAATTAAACTGAAGAGGGAGCCGCGAAAAATGACAGCTATAGTGCGTGTGGTTACAGTACAGCACGGTTTAATTAGACCCCGGGACAACGCGAGACATCAACTCGAATACTTCCGACCGAGATTTCCTTCCCCGTAAGCACGTAGTTTTATGCCCATCCGAGAAAATTACAAAGATATCGAGTAGCGCAATTTAATACGTCGTAAATTCGCTGTCGCGACTCGAAGTGCATTCGCTTCCTTACGTAGGTGCCAACGCGGTGCATTAATATTAAAAGGCATATGCGCGATTGAATGTCGAGAGATTTAGCCTTCTATCATCGTCGTCGTTTTTCGATTAAGCCGTTCCAACGATAGCTCGTCCTTCGGCGAGCTTTTTACAAGGATGCACAGTATTTCCAACGAATTATTTCTCTACTACGATATTCATATTATACTCGCTTCTGTTTCTAAATTAGCTTCTCCCGGCTATCGTGATACGAACGTTATTAATCGGCTTGTCCAGTGCGTCGTCTACGTATTTTACTATTTGCTCGGAAAATTCTTGAAAATGTTCAAGCTGCGTATTACGTGCAGAATATCATTGCGAACCGGACTACAAAAATTTTGGTCTTTCTAAAATGAGATTTTATTTTTCATTATTATTAAAATGCTTAATAATTGCTTAATTATTGCATATAATAAATAAGAAGGTAGCTTGCAAAATCATTCGCTGCTAAAAGCAATCGTCAAAATTTAACAGACAATAGTGCAGGTAAATTTTATATATTTTTAAAAATATTTTTCTTCGAAACAAGATTCTAAATACAGTAATTTTCTCAGCATAGAACTTTACAAGCGCATTACATAACAATCCGAAGACACATATTTCCTTGTATCGATCGTAAATTGTTAATAATAAATGTATTAATGCTCTCGACGCACGGGTTCGATCAATTGTTAATCATTTAATAGCAAATTTGCAATTGAGAATGGTCTGAAACAAAACCGAAACGTTGAAGTTAAATAAGTGATAAATTGCAAATTTGCTATTAATTAATTAACAATTCATCGAACCCGTGCGCCGAGAGCATTTATTATTCCGAACATACACGGGTGAATTCCAGTCAATGCAGAAATGTCATTAATAGACAGCAGATTTTATGCATTTATGACAAAAAATATGTAGGTGGAATTTGGAACAGTAAAAACATTCGAAGAATTTAAAAATATTATTATATTATTTTCAACCTATTAAATGTATCAAGGAAGAAAATAAATGTCTATTTCACTCCAGTTTGTTACAATATACATAGAAAATTTCTATTTTGCATCTGTCTAGTCATTACAGTAACTTTCTTCGTGATTAAAATCTGTACGATTGTCAGAATTTTCCGAATGCCCAATTCCACGCGTTCGGATCGAATCGCATCGACATATTTCCGTCATAAGTTCCTCGAACACGCAGTCCACGCCCGACAAAGAAACCTAATTTCGAGTGAACAGAAATCGCGTTCCCCGACATTTCCGACGGAATCGATGCTTTCCCAGGCATTCGCGTGACGAGTGGGGTAGCGGCGCGATTCGGTTTGGTTCTTTGAAATTCCGAGGGTCTCGAAACCGTACACGAGAGCGTGCCAGTGTCGCGTCAATTTCCACAATTGACAAACGAGCTCTTAAGAGGGGTTAACGGTTAGGGAATGATTAATAAAGATGCGCGAGCACGTGCATCACCGGATATAAGGTCTCGCACAGTTGCCGCGGAGGTGGTGTAGGTGAGCGCGAGGACGGTGTCGCGTCGGTGTGTCGGCTGGTTCTCTCGCCAACTATAGCCGAGAAAAGCTGACGGTGGTACCATAGGGCAGAGTTGGTAGGTGAACCGGTGTGCGCCGTCGTCGGGACGCGTGCTCGTGTATCCTTTTTCGAGGAGGTGGAGGATGAGGTGGAAAAGAAGAAGAAGAAGAAGACGAAGACGAAGGAGGAGTATGAGGAGAGAAAAGTTGGAGTAGGATGAAGTTTGAGAGAGGAGAAGAAGACGAGGTGGTGGACGAGCGACCACGTCCACGTCCACGTGCATAAGGTCCGACATAAAACAGTCTCGCTCGCGCAAAACCACGGCCCCGTGCTGAGGTACGGATGGTCTCTAACGGAGGAACAGAATGGATGGACGGTTGGTTTGTTTGCTGGACGGACGGACGGACGGACGGACGGACGGATGGACGAACGGACAGACAGATCGACACATAGCACGCGCGCATGAATATGTAGAATGTCGGGAAAAAAAGAAGAGGAAAAGTGTGGGGGGGGGGGAGGCAAAAGACTCGACGCGCATAGTAATCGGAGCCGCGTCATGCCAATAACATCGCACGTCGATCGCCTAATGTTCGATCGATAAACTTCTCCTCGAGAGTTTTCTTTGGCTCGCGCCGACCCGATATACATAAGTGGCCAACAACCGGCCGGCTGATTTAAGCCGAGCTACAGACCGATAGGGAAATAGGAAAATGGCTAGCAACAGTTTGATAGAACCATGAGGAAGAACCGGAGAGACGAGGCGACGCGACGACGCAACGGGAGAGAACGAACCCGCGGAGGGAGAGACGCGTGTGCCGCGTACGAACACGCGCGCGAATGACCGTGCTAAAACGGGCGCGGGTAGGTGGCTTACACACGAGGAGGGTTTACAATTTTCTGCACGACGCGCTCGTTCGAATGCCAGGAACGTTGCGGATGCCAATTGCCGATAATTCAAGGTGTACCTACCCACGATATAACGCTCGGCCACGATGCTGACAGATTGGCGGGTACCGGGCGCGCAACACCTCGCGCCGCGCCGCGCCGCGCCGCGCCGCGCCGCGTTCAGCCGAACACCTCTTTCTTCTAGGCGAGCGTTTTAGCGCATCGCGAGATATCGCCGGACATTTATCCCGGCCCGATCGACGCCCCGACTCGGATACGTTCGGACAACCTTTCATCCCGACCGAGAACCCTCTCTGGAAGCATGCGCGCGGCTCTCGACGGAGAAATTGCACCGCGCGTGTTAATTCCCAAAAGTTTCCCCCCAAACCACGGTGATCTGTCCAATCGCAGCTTGAACATAAAATTTTCTCGACCTCTGTCGTCTTCGAGATATCTTATGAAATGTCGTTTTCAAGCCCCAACCCCGGGGGATGTTTTCACCCCGTCAATGTGGGCGGTTGCCGATAAAAAAAGAACTATCGGCTTGTTTAACTTTAATTCTTTGTTGGTTTCGAAATTCTTCTGCTCCGAAGAGATAGAAATATGTTTTTCGGAACTGGGAGAGATCGTTCAACGTGATCGATCGCAGCGGAGACCGTTAAAATTTAACACGTATCCGCGCCGCGTTCGAATACTTTGTACCTGAGTCAACCGAAGATCTACTTTCATCGCGACTTGCGAAATTGTTCAGTTACGTAGGAGTTTCACGAGAGGAAGCGTGTTCGATTGTACGTAACCTCCACTCCCATCGATGCTCTTTACTCCGCCATCAATCTCGCTCGCCGGTTATGACGGACGAACGCAACGAATCAATATATATGTATGCATGTGTGTACACATATACATTGTAATTCCGGCGTAACGTTTTAGATTACGGTAAAATGAGAAATTTATTCACGCGAATACTACTTTTTCAAAATCAACGACATTTAAACCCTGATTCATATCGATTCTTTTCAAACATATTTTTGAAAACGTATTTTCTCTACACAAATTTTCACATTGCACTAAATCGCACAGCGGCCAATTTATTAATACTCTAAACCTAACTTTGCACTAAAAACTTTTGCATTAAAATGTTCCAGCTTATAAAAATGACAAGGCTCTGTTTATTTAGATTCTGTGCAATTTTTATCTGAATATTTGATTGGATAAAAACTTTTACCGAATTGCCAGTCAGCTTTGTAATTTCAGTAATCGCTAAATGTAAAATATAAATCATTTGACCGGCAGTGAAAGACGAAATTTTCGACAGTAAAAAAAAGGTCGAAAAAATCGTCTGTCACAAATGTTCTTAAAAACAGACACCAATTATTCACCGCGAACCGAGCAGTGAAATGAGATTGTCGAAGGACTGGGTCAAGCTGGACCCAGTGTTCCTGGCGATCCTGCGGATCTCCGAGCAAAATAAAAGGTAGTCCGGTATCAGTTGCAAGAAACATTGGTGACGTTGGTCCGGGAAATGGGTTAATTGATTGGTAGAAAATCGCGAAGGAAAAATCCGCTGGGTGAGGGGAGGGGTGGGGGGTGGGTTTGCGAGCGAGTACACGATCCGCGGCCGATCTCTCGGAGGCGTTCGTTATCCGTGATCGCGTGGAAGGTGAAGGAGAACCGCAGCGGGTCGTAGAGACGGCGTCGTTCATACAGGCCGCGCGACGCCACTGTCGCAAGACCACCTACGACAAATGTGGCAGCCTGCAAATAATACCGGGCGTGTTGTACCACCAACGACAGGAGAGATAGAGGCCTCTAACTGCCAGCACGGTATCGTGGTTTAGTGCCTCTGATTACCTGCGCCGTGTCCCCGTTCCCCACCGGGTCCCGAGAGAGCCCAGGGCTCCTCCCCCGCGATGTGCCGTTGAAGCGGTCGCACGCGCACCATCGCCATCACCATCACCATCGCCCGGGAGTGTAACAACACAACGGAGCGCAACGGGAACCACGATCGCTCGAACACACAGATGCGGAGAAAGAGAGAGAGAGAGAGAGAGAGTGGGGAGGGGGAGAGGGAGAGGATCGTTTCGTCCCGTTCTACCGAGGAGAGCACACTTCTCTCTCGGCGGAGAGCGTATAGGGTACCTGGCTGCCGAACGCGTGAGATTCGCGGCCTGGATAGGACTCTAAACGACGGATCAGGACGTTCAGTATCTCACAATAATGGCGCACGGTGGAAGGCCTCCGATAAGGTCGGCCTCGCAGCTAGATTTAAGGGACGACGACGGACCGGAGAGCAGCGGGCCCGTAGCGAACGTTCCCCGTACTTCGATTGAGAATTATTGGTCCGTGTACTCGGACCGCGTATACCCTAAGTACGTGTGTACGGTTCGTTGGTCGGGCCGTGGCCCGAGTATTCCTACGAGGCGTATTGCCGGCTATTGCCTGTACTAGAGGCGCCCGTCACCCGACACTCGACACCCAACGCACAATACAACAACGCGAAGCCTTTCCAAACCGTTGTTATAGTACCGCCGCGCGATCTTGTAAGTATTGTATAAGTACGTTCACCGGGCGGGCCGGACGGGCCGGGCCGGGCCGATTCGTTCTGTGAATCACGCCACCACCATTTTGCCGGCGAATGACGAAAAATCGCCGGACAAAAGGCGTTTCTTGTTCAAGCTGCTCGTTACACGCGGCCCCCGAACGATCCGCTTTGATAACCGGGACCCAGGTGGGCGGCCGATGTTCCCGTAATCCTCGGGAACGGTAAGGACACCGACCGGGCCGCTTCACTGTTATTGCATTGTTTAACCCTCCGTCAGGGTCCTGGAGCGCGTTGTTATAATTGATGGGAATTTTTTCTTTCTGTAAAAATATTTTTTCTTGGTGCAAAAAACTGTCGAAAAAAGTCCCTCTTACGTCCTCCCAGGTTTTCCAGCGGAGAATGCAAAAAAAGGCTATTTCTGGAATTTTTGATTTTCACGACGGTATACGCGTGAGAAGATATAAAAATTCTCCGCGAATCATCTCACGTATGTTTCTATGAGTCCGGGTCACAGCCCTGTACGCAGGCGCGGTTAAATCGCGAGACAGTCGCGACGCGACGGGTCGCTGGCGCAGGGGTGGCTCGATCGGCTCGGGAACCGCCGCGCCGGTGAAAGCGGACAACGATAACGCGTGCTTTCGCCGGTTTCCGCGCGAAGGAAATTGATAATCGCAAACGAAACACCGGCGAAAGGTCACGGGAAGAAGCGTCGCGTCGGTTCGTAGTGGCGCGGTGGAATGATAACGATCGCGGGCAACCGCTATCGGAGAGATATCCCGTACGCGGAATGACCTTTCCGGTGGCCGCTTGCGAAATAGACTGTAACGAAAAGTTCGCCGCCGCGCCGCGCCGTTGCGATTGAAATTAACGTACGCGCGGGCCGGTGCGTAAGAATCGTTTGAACTCTCCGAGGGAAAGGCCTACTTTTCTTCGATGTGTACGTAGAAACGAACGGGCGGATGTACTTGTAGACGGGTACACCTCTTTCTTCGATACCATCCTCCTCCACCATCGTTCCCTCTCTCTCTCTCTCTCTCTCGCTCTCTCGCTGTTCGTTCCTGGCTCGTCTCTGGCGGCTGGCTCTCGAACAATAGCACCTTGGCTATACGGTGGATGAACTTCTGAGACTGGAATCGGCTCTGCCCACTCTATGAATTTCGTTTCCGTAAAAATGGCTATAGAGAAGAGAGGTCGGCCGATCTAAGAGGCAACCTACATCCTACCGAGGTAAACGTACCAAAGTACAGACCTCGCCGGTGGATATCGACGTGGCTCTCCGTATTACTCAAAAATAGAATACCAGAAGAATCGTCTTGAGCCTCGGGACATCGCTCCGTCGCGGCGAAATCCCGAACGCGAATTATTCCTAGTACGCCGCGAGCCAGAATCGCGAAATCATGGACAAAATTCGTGTCTCTGATAATTCTACGTTGCTCATTGCTTTTTAGGCTCTTATGACGACTTTGTCATATGTCTTTTACGTCTACAGACTCTTATACGTCTTTGCAAAACTACCCTTATAAGTAGACAGCGGATCTTTATGCGAAATAAAATGTTTTTCGCGTCAATTACAACGAATCGAAGGGAAATAGAAATTCATTTGCTTTCTTAATATCTCTAATAGGTCGAGAATAATATAACAGTATCTTGAAATTTTCACTAATTTTTGCTATAAATGCATAAACATGCACTGTCTACTTATAATGGATGTCTCAATCTAAATTTGCTTGTTGTATTCTTCGTTTAATATAATTTCAGTTGATTCTCTTTCACTGTGTTATTTCGATCTCTAATATTGTCAATTTACAAAAAACAGTAAAAAACGGAGTATCTATTCTCTCATGCATTTATGAAAAGCTACTAATTCCCCTATCAGGCGGGTCGATGAGCACCAAATGAGTCTCAAATCGTGAGAACTGTTGAAAGAATGGATCCCGTAGCCTGATTGGTTTACAATTTGAATGAACCGGTATTCATTGACATCGCTAATTAACGTATACTTACACCTTTGTAAGAGGGCATTGCTAAACCTTTCGAAGACGTTCATCCTGAAGGATGACCCCTTCGCTGTAACTTCGAGAGGGCCGGTACCGTCTGTGCCATCGTGCTCAACTACCGCGATAACGATTGCACGAGTGTATGTACGCGTACATGTAAGAACCGGAAACAATCGAACAGTTCCGATCGAACAGTTTTCTACACACTGATCTAGTAAAATCTAATTACTAATCAATAGACGGCGAGTTTTATGGACTCATGGCGAAAGGTGCAACGTGAAACAACGAAAACAAAAATGTTAACTTTAAAATTAGTTTTAGTTCGCGAAAATTGTTAAAAAGAAGAAGAAATTGCCAAGCGGCTCTTGTTCCCGGCAACAGGTGCGCGCGAATTTTTATTCAGCATAAATGTCCGCGGTCTACTTATAACATTTCTCCGTCCTAGCTGCACCGTCATTCGGCCGTCCATTATTTTGCATAAATCGCGACCGTTTGATTGAATATTTAGATCCATCATTCGCATAATTAATGTAACATCGTTGTGGCCGTCATGCAGTGTGCTAATATCTGCATAGATACGCGTAAAGAGCGACGCCGCGACGCCGATTCGACCGATCGATTCGAAAAACCGATCGCCCTCTCCGCGGAAAAGTGAATTCTGAACAGATCGATCTTTCCAATTGTATATTGAAAATTCTCGCGAGAACTCGAGGAAGACCGCGAGCGTGGAAGCGTCGGGAAACTCGAACGCTAGAGCAGATGTCGCAAACACCAAACGGAATCGGTAAACGTAACAAATTGCGAAATAGCAAATGGCCAGCAAACTTTCGGGACTGATGACATTTAAGCGGCGGGCAACGGCGCCGCTCGCGAGACACCGCGCGCATTCCAGCTAGGCGACAAGACGTAGGATAAGCGTATGTAGAATAAATTTGTTTGGTTATGTAAAAAAATGTCGTGTCTAAAACGCTCTTCCGCTCTATGTAAAGTGAACGCGTGGACTTCTTAAAAATCACTTCGCGGTGGAAATAATTATTCCCCGCTTCGCGCTTCGTCGTGATTTCGCTTCGAATCACACAAACAATGACACTGCAGAAATAATTCGACGATCCTAAAACATTTTCGAAACGAAGTTCTGCATTTCGTTCCGCGCGTATAAATATATAACGCGCGCGTGTCGCTGAACTTTTCTTCTTTGCCTGTTTCATATCCTTTTATTTTACAACTATTACACAGCTACTTCCATGAGAATGAAATTTCTTTATTCCAGTACTGTGATAAAAATTGTATGTACACGATCTAAGTAAATGTAGTCCCGTCATTTGTTGTAAGGTGAAACATTTTAAATCGCAAGACACAGAGGCCAAATATTGATTCCTTTTCTCAACAATATTACAGCATTTGCTATTATCATATTGACAATATTCAGACAGCGGATCTTCGTGCGAAATAAAAAATGTTTGCATTGATCGCAAGACACAGGAGCCGGATAATAAAATTCTTCTAGTCTCATTAAACTGACATTAACACGCCGATGTCCTTGAATTTTTTTTAACAGGACCACTCATTTTCGTCGTAAATGCATAAAATTCGCTGTCCAATAATAATTTTATCATCGAATTAAGCTCAGTCCCCAGCCGCTCCGAAGCCGATATCTTCGTCAAGGTATCGAACGTTGTTTTCTCTAATTAGTTAACTGCTAACATTGTCGTAAGTCGCGCTTATCCGCGGATCAAAGCGCTCGAGACGCTCGGAGAGGGTTGGAAAGAGCGCGGTGGATGGCCAGCCGTTATAACGCAAAAGTTTGTCCCCGAGTGTTTCGAATCGGACGCCGAAGAAGCATTATTCACCCTCGTCATTTTCTCCTCTCTCATCGTCGGCTGGCCGATTCACTCTGCAAACAGTTTTGTTCTATTCGTTTTCTGCAGCGTTGCTCGATTAACCCGAGACAAGATCGGGCTCTGGTACGATCACGAAACTCATTTGTTCCTTTATATCGTCTGCACACTCGGCCTTCGCCGTGCATTACTTACGTCCGTTTAGATCCTACCTGCTGAACCTTGTTTCCCCTATCTGCGCTTAGGATCTTTCGGGGAATATTGTGATTATGCGTTCGTGGAAACTGTTATTGACAGAAACCGGGCCCACGATGATGGATTTCGACGCTGCAAACGAACTTCGCCCTATCTACGCTCGTCCCGAATTAACTGCTGCTCCGAACTGTCGTTGCACTTGTTGCTATTATACTGTTCGGCCACGTTACGTTCACCATAGCTTGGATTTGAATAGTTCTTTATTCCTTTATTTGTTCGTTTTATTTCTTTTTCCACAGTTTTCTTCAACCGACGACAAACTAACGCCGAACTTTCGCTCAGGGGACCAAAAATTTCCAAGTTTTACGAATGTTATACAATTCGACGGAAAAAATTATGTAACTTTAAATTATAGTGCGCGGAATCGCTACTATACCGCACGAGTAATGTTTAACCTGCGTTTTGCAGGTTAGAACGTTGCCATATTGGTTACCAGAAGGAGTGACGTATTACGTAGCGAATCCGCCAGATCTGGATTCCGCGAACTAGAATATAAATATTTCTCATTTTTTCGTCGAACTGTATAATATTACATTGAGAAAAGTTGAGAATTTCTGGTCCCATTAGCTAAAGTTTAACCCAAAGTGTAAGCCTTTGTAGAGGAATGAGAATAGCTCGTCGACGAGGAATTTCCGATCGAATTCGATAATAGACTGTAATAAATAGACAGCGGATTCAGCAAGACACGGGAGTCATATAAAAAATTTTTTCTGGTCTCAATTATCTTATTCAACTGAAATTAATACGCCGATGTAAGTGAATATTTTTTTAATAGGATTGCTGCTTTAAATTGTGCGTAATATTCCTGCAAATAGTAACAACATTTAGCCGACATCGTGGTCATTGAACGCTGGAAAACGTTCGACTAATGATCGTATGATCGAGCAGCGTTTGCTCGCTCGATCCGATACATTTCGCAACCCTCGAAAACGGCCGAGAATAATGCTAATTGCAAGTTGTGCTTCGGTACCGAGCCGTTAATCGGCCATAAGGGACCGCTGGAGGGCAATCTTCGGTGGCGATTGTTGGTTCCGCGATATTCCATTTGGCCGCGTAATCGCCGGCGAAATCTGTGCCAGTTAATTACATAAATTCGTGAATGGCAGTCGCATTTTTTCGGAGGCCACCGCTGCTCGACAACGCCGTGCAGATAGCACGGTATCAGAAGAACATTGTGCACAATTACCGTAGAGAAGAAGCGCGGCCGCCCTGTTAAGCGAATCGACACCGACGTAACGAACGTCTATCGACAAGATCGGCTCCAATAATTGCGTGTCCGTCGTGATAGAGAATGAGAATCGAAGCGAGGAGTGACAGAAACGGACGAATCGACGCATAACTCGATACGTTTAATTATTTCCGTCTTCGATAGATACATCTGGGACCCTTCTTACCGTTCGATCGGCGCACCAGCTAATCGTGACATGTTTCTGCTCCGGTCAATTTTACCGCGAAGTTGCTGATTAGGCGACCGCCGATCTTCAGGCGACAGCGAAATTGTCTGCATCGATTGCGAGAAACGGAGGACTTTAAATTCTTTTAATCTATGCATCTGTCTTAAATCGCGTTAATCTCTGTTTCTGATTATACCGGGTGGTCGATTTTTCTGTAGATTAATCGGATCAGACCGCGAGACCCAGCAACGCGGGGACTAAAATTTTTGCATTTATTATATTGTAATTTTATTAACATTATTCCTAATTTAAATTAAATTACAAGAACATTAACAAAAAAATCTCAATCCTATCAAAATATCGAAAGAAAATAGAAGGCCCAAAATTCTGGTGGTATTTTGCGGAGGGGTCCGAAAATTTGAAGTTCCGCCACTGGTCTAAGTCCTGTAAATTTGAAAAGTAATTAAAAAATTCGTACACCTTCGCCACTGAATCGGACGAAGTATACCCTGTTGTCTAGCTCTTCGTCAAGGTATCAAAATCCTGATTATCAACACTGCTACGTCACAAACAACGATACAATAAAATATTTATGAAATTCCAATAAAAGCGCTTGGAGGCAGTTGAAGCAGTTGAAGGACTGCTAAACCTGCGATCACCATTGAATATGAGCACGTACGATCATTACGGACAAGACTTACAGCGTACTATCGGTAGAGCGTTGCCAAAACGAAAACGTCGCCGCCGTGAAATGTAACAATTTCACGAGAGTGACCATGGATAAAGACTTGGCGAATCGGCGCGGAACGGTCGTTACGCGAAGTCGGCAGGACAAATATTCTATGGATGTGTAGAGGATCGTGCACACGCATGTAGAATATATGTATACGCGCGGACGGACGCGTGTATTTGTCGGTGCGTGGTCACACATCGACAAGGCGCGCGTGTTCGTGCACATAGACGACGACGACGACGACGACGACGGGAACACGAAGAGCCGAGGAACCGACGGGTTGGCTAAGCTAAAGCAATAATAAGCCATAAGCGCAGTCTTTGCATAGAATGCCGGGTAATGAGGTGGAGTCGAGAGCGGAGTCTGGCCGCACCCTTACCTTGCCTTCTGACGACGCTGCACTCGTGGCCGACCCACCTATCCGAGGAGAGCCACGGGAACGATGACGATGACGACGGGGACGACCACGAAGATTACAACATCTTCTCTCTGGCTCTGGTGCGCCGGGTATACCATCGGAGAGAAATAAATTATTATATTTATGAAAATACACGCGGCGGCGGGCGCGGTACGGCGCGGTGCGGGCCGAGGCCGGGCCTCGCGTGTTTTCTTACGTGTATACCGGGCAACGAGACACACGGAGGTGGGACCCCTCGAGCGCCGACTTCTACCTTCTACCTTCCACCGATCACTTGACTTCGACTTTTGTCTTTCCTGATCGTCGGTCTGCATTGCACCACGCCCGTACAGTTTCGATCAGAAGTGACGGCTCCGATCGAGCCATTCGGGCGAAAGTTTCCGGCTCGAATCGGCTCGGCTCGGCTCTCCGCTCTCGGCTCCCACTATCTAACGATATACCATTTAGGGTGGTAAACCCCAGTTTTAGATTTCTTCTTGAAATCTGCGGAATAGAATCAGTGGCGGGACAAAAATTTTAAGCCCCCTTTCTTCTTTCGTTTTTTTTTTTGCAGGATTTTTATGGTTTTTAGGAAATTGTAAAAATTCAATAAATGTTAACGTTATATTGATCGTAAATTGTTTTTTTAAACACATGGTATGCAATTTTTGGCGCACGGTTCGATCAGTTACTACAATATAATTAGCTATTTTTATGGAAACTTTTAAACGTTAACCATTCGGGTTTGAATTCGTTAACGTCATTTAGCCACGTTTGCTAAAAATTGTTTTTCAATTGGAGGGACAGAAGGTGGTGTTTCGTCCTAGACCCGCTAGAGGACTGATCAGTAAGGCTATCCAGCGGGCCCTGCCTTTTTTTTTCAGAAAGTTATTAATATACTGATTGATGACATTTCAGTAACGTTTAAAAGTTTCCATAAAAATAGCTAATTATATTGTAGTAACCGATCGAACCGTGCGCCAAAAATTTCATACCATGTGTTTAAAAAAATTCAATAATCGCAAAAAGTATGTCTTCTTTTACCGGTGTACTTTTAATTGAAATTAGGGATAATTTCAGTGAAATTACAAGGTATTGTAGTTCCCCCACCTAATAGAATAATAAAACACGTTGCCAGTACGCGATATTGCACTGCACGAAGCAGGAATTAATAAATCACCGATGAAATCGAGAACACGGCGCTACTGTTCGGATTTCAACGGGTCAACACCGAAGTCCTGACACAATAAAAGATAATGCATTATCATTGGCTGTCGTCAGGCCGTCCTACATCAGGACCAGAATCGTCAACCTACAGATAAGTGGTGTAAACGATCTGGCCGGCCTCTGTACACATACCTTTCGACGGAAACTATTGTTTTCTTTCGTTAAAATTCTTCAGCTCGTTGGTTAAATGTTTCCAGACGTTCGTTACACGGTAACCAGTAATATCTCGGTTTTTATCGGAACCACAAACGGTGCAGACGGCATTGTATTACGTGACAGAACTTTATTGGCCAGTTTGAAATAGGTTTCCGGGTAGTTTCTTGCCGCGAAACGAGACGACGCGTTCGAGAGAACCTGACAGACGCGCGGCGCATACTCCTGTGAATTTCTAAGCAGATCGTGCCAAAAGTAGATCCGAGTATCAGGGGCCTGTCTCCTCTTCGACCGAACTGCGTTCTCGCCGCCCGCGCCCTCCGCGTTGTTTCTTACCGGCCGACAACTTGATTTACGCATAACGCGACACAACAATCGCGGCTCAGCGCCGTGACGCTTCTCGCTCTGCGAAATGGTCAAGGTGATCTGGCTAATAGCGGCGAATAATCTTCCAGGAAGGAATTCAATGTTCCGGCCAACAATTAATTGGCGAGCCTCGTGTTCGCGTTTAGAATTTCCCTTATTGTTAGACAATTCCTGGACACGACGGCTAGAACCCAGTGGCGGAGCTGCGAGCTTTCCGACCGCCGGAAAATATAATTTTGGACCCCCGGAAAGAAAACAATTTATTTTATACAAAGAACGAGAACTTATATTACATTGAAAAAACAAATTAAATCATATAAAGAAAGGGGATAATTGGGGATAATTTTAGTAGAATTACGAGACAATAAGCGCAAAAATTTTGGGCATTGCTGGGTCTTGCAAGACAATTTTATTGACTGTAAAGCCTAAGAAAACGGGAACTGTGCGATCTAAGAAAACCGATTAGGGACGATTAAACGAAGCTGCCCCGGTCACCGGATAATTAGATCGGGCACGGTACGTTCAGTTTTAAGACCGATTCTGTATCGTCGAGTCCGCGTGGTACGGCACCGTCGAAACGTTGAAGTTAAAGGTATTCAGCGTTCGGTCGCCGTCATTCATGAGTTACCACGAACTCGATTACAGCTACCGAACGAACTCAAACGCATCAGATAATCCATTAAGATCAGGAGAGCTCGAGGAGAGCTGGCTGATCGCCGGGGACAGATTACTTTTCCGTCGGGCAAAACCCGGGAGCCACGAATCCGCTCGACGAGATTGTCGAGGCAGCCGTACAACCGTTCGCTCGCTTTGTCCACGTGCCCAATACCCACACTATCGACTGCGTGTGTGCGTGTGTGTGCTGACGACGACTCTATACAGTGTGTACAATATGTCAATAAAATCGACAAACACGCATTTCTCTTCGGTTTTGTTTGCGCCTGCTGGTCGAGTACAAGTGATTACTACATGTCAATAAAGATTTGGTTGCCGAAAAAATAGTACAAGGAAGAAAAGTACTGTAGAAAATTAATTTGTCGTTATTTAGGATCGATGAGTAAGAGACTCAAAAATGGTGACACGAGATGAGTAAGAGACTCGACGGTTCATGGAGAAAATGTTTATTTTACATATCAAGCAAGAGAGCTGCGGTACAAACACCGCAGACGAAAAGCCAAATCGAACAAAGAGCTCGTATCCCCCACGGACCGTTACGAGATCCTGATGTCTTTGTTCCGAAAAGTAACTGTCAAAGTCGAGAGGTGCACGCGCCGTAGAGAGCGTGTCGCCGTCGCGTCATTGTCGTCATCGTAGTCATCGCACGCGTCGCGCATGTGCATCGCTACGACGATGACGACGACAACGACGAGACCCGGTGCGTGCGATCGCCCCTCGCCTGATTCGTATGGGTGTGCCTGCGCAATGCACCGCACGCGAACACAACAATTTCGTGCATAACCATTTTGTGCGCCTTTCCGACTAACCAAGCGGATGCTTTAATGCTTTAAAAACCATTTAAAAAATCTCATTGCTATGGAAATGTCGGAAGAAAAAAGGGGGCCCAAAATTCTCGGGAGCCAACATTCTGGATGCTCAAAATTCTCAGGACCCAAAATTGCGGGGCTCACAAAACTGAGGTCCTAAAATTGTGGGGGCCCAGAATTCTGGATGCTCAAAATTCTGAGGACCCAAAATTGTGGAGACTTAAAATTCTAGGGACCCAAAATCCTGAGGGTCCAAAATTCTGAGGATCTAAAACTCTGAGGACCCAAAATTGTGGAGACCTAAAATTCTAGGGACCCAAAATCCTGAGGGTCCAAAATTCTGAGGATCTAAAACTCTGAGGACCCAAAATTGTGGAGACCTAAAATTCTAGGGACCCAAAATCCTGAGGGTCCAAATTTCTGAGGGCCTAAAATTCTGAGGACCCAAAATTATGGGGACCTAAAATTCTAGGGACCCAAAATCCTGAGGGTCCAAATTTCTGAGGGCCTAAAATTCTGAGGACCCAAAATTATGGGGACCTAAAATTCTAGGGACCCAAAGTCCTGAGGGCCCAAAATTGTCAGGACCCAAAATTGTGGAGACCTAAAATTCTGAGGACCCGAAATTGTGGAGACCTAAAATTCTGGGGACCCAAAATCCTGAGGGTCCAAAATTCTGAGGCCCCAAAATTCTGGGGTCCCAAAATTGTAGTTCCGCCGCTGGTGCCAAGCCTACCAAGACACTCGGTAATTACCACAGAGCTGAACTGTAAACAGACGAAAGAAGGACGCTCTGATTTTGACGAACGGCGTCAACATAAACGCACGGTCGCTCGAAAGCAAGACAAATTTTTCGCAGAAATAAAAAAAGAAGGTAAAACGTACGCGCTCGATTTAAGGGGGAGGGACAAAGAGCCAGACGGAAAGAAAGAAAATTGCGAAGGGGGCGAGATAGAGTGAAACTGCGAGAGTTCGCACACGTCGATGCGAACGTTGCGCGTGTGCGCATACCTTGGTAAACTCTGCGTTACCGTGCGTGTGACCGCGTGGAACACGCACAACGATGCCTAAACACCGACACGACAGGACATGGGGCACAACACACGACGCCAACGGAGATGAGATACATCACGAGACGGGAGACGTATTATTAATGGTGACAGTGGGCGACCCAGGTTGGGCGGGGTGCACGATGCCTGGTCCCACCGATCCGTGGGCCCTGCTTTCGACCTCTCCGTCTCTAACGTCTTATCCACTCTCCGGGGCCCCTTCGAACCATTGCCTACATTAACTATCACACCATAACGACGACCAGTATTCGGTGCAAATCGCCGGATTTTCTGCTTCGTAATGCCGATTCGACGCGCGTAATCGATTCGTACGATCCGACAGCCGGTCGCCTAAAGATCAGCAAGATTTTCATTAACACTACCGGTCGTCATTAGACGCAGCTGATCTTTATGCAAAATAAAAACGTTTTAACCGAATTCCAACAAACTGAAGTATAAATTCATTTTCTTCGTTGAAATTCTTCTAATTTCTTTACTGTTTTAAATTACACCCACTCATTTCTGTCATGAATGCATAAACTCCGCTGACTGCTCGTCATTAACGAAATTGATAAATATTTTTAGCCGAGCATATGTATTGACATAAAAATTGCACAAAATCTAAATAAACAGAGCCTCGTCATGTTTCCAAGCTAAAACATTTTAATCCCTCCGTAGGTTTAGCGTTAAAAACGTACGATGTCAAAAATATGTTCAATAACGACACAGCAATTTTTCGTGGCGTCTCAGAGAACGGCCTTCGAGTTCCGAGGGGTCATAGGTCGTTCGCAGAAAGTTTTTCCCGCGAGAACCGCTCTTTATTAAACGACTTTGATCGCTGCAACTTGCTGCGTGCCACGATGTAATCACCGGATCGGTGTTCTATCGTAAAATGGGTTTGGCCGGGGCTGTCTCGATCTCGTCCGCTAAAAAAGAACCGAATCTCTGCTCGAGTCGAGCGAACGAACATGCATGCGTCACGCACAATAAGTCAGTCGAGCATAGAAAGAGAGTGAGAGTGAGGGAGGCAGAGAGAGAGAGAGAGAGAGATGCGTACGAGGAAATTTGATTCGAGTCGATGCTAATGGGCTGCGTGCGGTTATCCGCGCAGCCGAATCTGCCACCGCGTTGCGACGAGTCGGTTCTCGAGAGCACGCGCGAATTCTCCGAACGGTGATAAATTGCGGGCCAGGGAGAAAGAGTCTCGACAAATTATGTCTCGGGACTCGATATTGCCGGAGGATTTCGACGGGATCGCATCGCGCTGGGAAAACGTCTTCTTGCAGCTGTCAGACTTCGGTTCGGCTACCGGCCGCATGACATTTTCCAGAAAGCTCGTAAGTTCCCGCCAGCTAATTAACGATTCCGCGGGTGATTTACGCACGCCGACCGCCGCGGCTAATTCAACCGGCCAGGCGGCTGCTTCGTCGTCGATTAAACGGCGTTTCTCGATGCACCGGGATGCAACGCGCGCGGCTCTCTGCCCGTTCGCTGTGTGTGTGCAACCCCGGCACTCCGGGAATTCCGTTACGCTGTGGCGGATGCAGCAGCGTCCCTGGAACGTGACATTTCCAGAATCGAGCGAGAAACTTCGCGCTCGGCATTTAGAATACCATCGGGAATTAGTTACTATAGTTGCGCTACGATCTTATTCGCCCCACCACGGACGGCGTTTTAATAGCGTGTAGAATGCGCCGGGGAAAATTTTTCCTACGATGTTCGCGAATGCTTACTCGCCGAGCCGCCGCGCTGGCTTTCCTTCCAACCCCCTCGTCGAACCGAGCGGCCATTGTTTTCGGGAAATTATTTTCGCGGGCCTCGAATGCCGATCCGCCAGCCAGATAACGAAACGTCTGCTCCCGACGAGGTTATCGACGTTCATTAGCCTTTTTTATCAATTTTTAACGTACACCCGGCTAAGTTCGCCCGCCGCGTCCAATGCGATTTATAGTTCACGCCGAGTCGGCTTTCTAAAGTTCCCGGCGTAAGGATCGCAGATTTCCTTTAACCCCAGATGGCACAAAGACGTCTTAAAAACGTCTGTTGTTGGACATTCGTGGCGTCTCAAACCACGTCCCGAAAAAGTCGTCTTTAAAACGTGTTATAGACGCCTTTTTAGGACGCAAGACTTTCAGACCTAAAATGGATTACCGCTCGAGTGGCGACTCCGAGGCGCCACTAAAAATTGCTGCTTTTACAACATTACGCGAACAAAGCAGTGGTTTATAAAAATGCATAAAATCTGTTGATAAATCGAGTCTCTAACATACCAATGAGGAGAGTTGTTTGAATAATTTTTCTCTGATTGTGAACCGAATGTGCTACGCGTAATTGAATGAATCTTAATAATCGGACAGCGGATCTTCATGGAAAATAAAATTTGTTGTAGTAGCAATTTATTTTCCGATATGTTTAATAGATTGAGAACGTTTTTAATGTATTAAATTACGCCTACTAATTTTTTCTGATAAATGCATAAAATCCGCTGTCTATTAATAATCGACAGGATGCACAGGATCGTTGTGCGACGCTAATTGCGCAGATGGATCACTATTGAAACGGTCGAAAACAATGACTCGATAGTTAATCCACTGGGGGGGGACACAGGCGTATTCTCGATTCATCCCGGCATGGCCGCTTTCAGCCGAAACATTGAAATTAATGAAGTCGTCTGACGACCGGGGTTGAGAGCAGGGTAAATTAGAGATACATGGCAACCATTAGAATACATAACGAGGACGTCATGGTGGGAAGCAGTGCGCGGGTGTGATGATGAATCACTGCCAGCTAGATCACCGTGAAGCACGCCCAGGAATATTATATTAAGTTTACTTTATTGTTAGCCAAAATGTTTCGGGTGCCGTTTCTCTTCCCTTCTTCTTCTTCTTCTTTCTTCCGTTTCATCCTCTGAATGACTTCGGTTTTTCGACGAAACCCATTCGAGCAACTAGGGAGGGGGGAGGATTGTGGCAGGAATAAAAAAGTTTTGAATCAAGACTTCTTTCAACGTTCTCCTCGGTTGTTAGTTTACGATTTCTTGACCCTATTAGGACAATTTTTGTAATTTTTTTTACGGTACATTCATAATTAACGAGATTGCCTGCTAATTCGGCTGTGATAACGGTGCAAGTATTTTTCACTGAAATTCCAACAAGCAATACCGCTTATTACGATAATAATGTGTTGGGTTGCTGCATAAATTGTGATCGCCACTTCGTTCGCACAGTTCGTCGATGAGCGACACATGTATTATACATTAATCCAAATGCAACTGTTAATACTGATTGATCTTATTGTGAGCAACTTCAAAGAGCGCCCAGCAAGAACGGCGGACTATAATTATTATAATAGAACCTCCCGGTCAGAGAGCACTGTGTCGCGACTAACGTTGGCAGACATGCTAAATTCATTGTTAACCATAAAATTTCACTGTATTATATTTATTCTTATGAAAATATTCTATTAAAATTGATCGATTTATCGCATAAATGATGAAAATTTCTTCCCATAGTTTGTCTACGTTACAAAACCACGTTAGTCAGAATTTTAGTCAGATGAAATTGCTCGAGGAGATCGCAAAGCAGCGGCATTTGCGCGATAAAAATGGACTTTCATGGAAGATAGAGGACCGTTGGTGGTGGTTTTTCTTTTCTTTTTTTTTTTTGTTTGTTTCTGTTTCCCCTCGACGCGTTTCGTTTTCTCTTATTTCTTTCCTCCCCTTCCGGCGGAGTCCTTCGGGTTAGCGTCTCCTCCAGAGTTGAAATATACAAAATGAAATATGAAATAATGGTTCGTGCCTTGTGGCTGGCTAAAGGCACGGGCGCACCCATATCTACGCCCCCATGCGCCTATGTACCTATACGGGACCCTGTGTATGTACGCCGATCCCGTGTAGATATGTACGGCACACCATATACATCCGCCTCGCTCAAGTTTTTCGTTCTTGTCGTGAACAGCTTACGTTCGTATTAACCCTTATCCTTGCTTAATGATATTCTGGGCCTACCATACTGGCATATTGAACGCAACTAAGGCAGATTCCATCGTCGTCTCCGCTCCGGCCAAGCCCTCCTCTCTCTAATTCGTATCTACTACGCTCCCCCGACCATTTTTACGCATCTTATCCGCGCAGTGCACCGAGGGGCAATTAGGGGCTCGGTCGCATAAGATGAATTAAGAGTACACCCCTGGCGGAATGTATTCGATCTAACGAATCGCGACCGTGCATCGTTATTATTACCGGGAAAATTGACGAGTACGCGCGCCGCGCTCGTCCAAATCCGATCCAGTCAATCGATTCGTTATTATTAGACTGCGGATCTTTATGCATTTATAGCAAAATTGATTAGATGAAATTCCAAATTGTAGGAGATTTTTGAAAATTGAATATGTCAATATATGATCTATTAAAATTATTAAGGGAAGAAATAACATTCTATTTAGTTTCTATTCCTAGCAATCGACGCAAAAGATTTTTAGTTTGCATAAAGATCCGCAGTCTAGTTATTATTTATTACTAGACAGCGGATCTTTATGCAGAGTTAAATGTTTTTATCTGATTTCCATGAAACTGCAGCGAAATAGAAAAATTCTTTTCGTTCTCAATATGTCGGTATGAAAGTATTATATAAAATCCGCTGTCTATTTATTACATTCGACGCACAGAAATAAATAATCGCGGTCTAAATTCTACTCAAAGAATCACATGGAACTATCTATCACCTAGCATTTCGAAAAATGTATATTTTCTTCCGTGTCGATCGAATCTTCCAATAAACAAAGCAATGCAGGAAAATGATTCCATCTACAGTACAATACAACTACGACGTATATTTCTCGCAACGAAACTATTGTGTGCTATATCTAATTGCGTTCAATTTTTCTTGTTACGCTTTCGATTCAGGAACAATGGTGAGCATAATAAATTGTGTTATTAGTGTAAATTTATTAGCATAAATTAATTCTCTTCTTCTCATTCTTGTTATGTTCATAAAGTGCCCGAGAAAACGAACACAGAATTTCAGAAAGATTCTAGCGTGATACTTCTTGACATGGATAATTTTATTTGAAATAATTTTAATATAAAAATTGAGGGTCTGAAATTTTTATCTGTACCACTACAATCTTCATTTGAACCTTCTTGCGGTTAGTATTATGTCTGTTTCAACATTCTTGTTATTTTCATAAGGTGCCCGAGAAAACGAACACAGAATTTCAGAAAGATTCTAGCGTGATACTTCTTGACATGGGTAATTTTATTTGAAATAATTTTAATATAAAAATTGAGGGTCTAAAATTTTTAGCTGTACCACTACAGTCTTTATTTGAACCTTCTTGCGGTTAGTATTATATCTGTTTCAACATTCTTGTTATTTTCATAAAGTGCTCGAGAAAACGAACACAGAATTTCAGAAAGATTCTAGCGTGATACTTCTTGACATGGGTAATTTTATTTGAAATAATTTTAATATAAAAATTGAGGGTCTGAAATTTTTAGCTGTACCACTACAGTCTTTATTTGAACCTTCTCGCGGTTAGTATTATATCTGCTGTGAATTTATTTAATGATTTGCCGCAAAAGCATCTTTCCAATGTCCATAATTGCGAGATAAAAACGATCCGGAACCGGTCGTTTGACCGGCGGTGGTGGGTTCAGCGTGGAGGGTTAGTATTTGTTGTGTTCTCTCGTCGTCGCTCGTCCAACAATTCGGTGACGCTACGCTAAGCATAACGAGATCGTAAATGTGTAGCATCCGTACACCACTATCTTGGAAATGCGACGTCGTCGAGAAAAAGAACTGTTGGAACGCTCGGCCGCTAACGGACAGGCCGCGTATATTTCAGGAAAGAAATGGCGAGGGTTGACCCCACAGGACAGAAGGCCGTATGTCGAGGAAGCTGAGAGGTTGAGGGTCATACACATGCAGGAACATCCGAACTACAAGTACAGGCCACGACGTAGGAAACACGCGAAACGGACCCCAGGGGCGCCGTCTTCTCCTCCGTCCGCAACCAACACCGCGGGCAATAGGTCCAACCCTGCCGGTACCACGATTCATCATTCCATGTAAGTCGATATCTTCTCTCTCTCGGTTTCGTATCGATTTTTCAAGATCATCCGGCCACGACCGGCGAATTAATCGCGGGCGCAAGTGCACTCCCGGGTTCCGGCCAGCGTGATATCCAGATTAATTTTATACGATGTTGATATTACCGGGGTGGGAGGGATGCTGCTTGCTTGTTAATGCGATGACGTGCCGGCTTAATTTGTTAACGGTCCCGCGCGTCAAAAGTCATTACTCGATTCAAGCCTCCGCGCGAAGTCCCGTTTTCATTTTATTCGATAGAAGTTGGAATTGAGGGGAAATTCTTTACCGAAAGATTCCTCGTCGTAAGAAATGCCATTCGTCCTTGTTAATGTGTACGTACAAGCATTCTAGCAATTACTAAACTACGAATCCTAGGTCGCGAAGAGATACTAGAACTACACGATCTCAGAAACAGCACGGGTCCGATGGTTTTTCTTAGATCGAGGCTACACTGTATCTTAGAAACCTCATTCTATATTCAATTTTACTTATGTAGAAGTGTTATTTTTAAATGACCGGACACGATTCAATATTTGTTCAAGGTCCAAGATGGACAATTACCAAGGCATTCCTCAGATCCCATGGGGTGGCCATTCCCCGATCTCATCCCTGTATCACCAGCAGCAGCAACAAGGTATCCAGGAGTACAAATCGGAGAACAACTCGCTGTACGGAAGCCCTTACACGCCTATCATTCACACGCCAGACATATCTCCGGTTGCCAGTCCCGAACCCGACGGTAAGATTTTCAGCGCGCGTTAACTGGCATCGGGACGGACGCGAGAATTTAGACGTAGAATCCACGGTGGAGCTAACATCCGTTGTATTAGACAGCTTCTGGGAAAAGTCCAGAACTTGGTCAGACGTTTAGCGACTAATTTCTGGCATATCTTGATCGTCGTACTACCACCGAAATATATTCGCTGAGCTCGCTTGGGAAACGCGTTGAAAAATGTTGAACGCTTAAGGACTTGTTTTACAAAGTTTTTCAATTCATAGAATCGGGAAGTCTAGCGACAAGCGTCGCGTAAGGAGGTATTATGATTCGAAGCAGACTGACGAGAGTGACAGGGTGGAATAATCGTTGCCATAACAGTCCGGAACCAGTGCAATTACCGTGTGCTTCTCTAATCTTAATCAGGCGACGGAACGCATCTGCCGTCTAACCAGAACCCGGATCCCGAGCGAGATCTAATGGAGGGTACGTCGAAGCAGCACGGCGAAATGGCCGAACAAACGAAACGGTACACCTTTATGAATACCGACAATCAACTGCACACAGGTCATGCTGGTGGTACTAGCATATCGTCGTGTCAGAACTCTGGTGCTTACACGGACACGCTAACTTATAAGAAATCAGTAAGTAACATTTCGATCTACCGTGTTCTCCGAGCTGACACGTCCGGGATTTACGGGTTCCTATAAAGTAATAGGCGTGCTTCAAAACGTGCCGATCCGATCGCGAATTGTTTATACGTACGTATATCTGCCTCGCTAATTGCGAATCAGAAGCACGCTGTTCTGACTAATAAGACTCGCATACCTTCCAGTCTAATACCGCTCCATTGTCATTCTATGGAAGCTCTAATCGCGTTTACATCTTGCGTGCACAGAAGCGGATCAGCTAATTGCCCGCCATTGTATTTTATTATTGCAAATTTTCGCGACGAGAGCGTTTAACGCCACCAGTATTTCATTCGGTGTGACGGCCGTCGAAACTCAGCTGATCCTTCTGCGAAATAGGAAAGAGGTGGAACTTTCGCTCAGGGGACCAATAATTTTCAAATTTTCCGAATGTAATATTATACTATTCGACGAAAAAATGATAAAACATTAAATTTTAGTGCGTAGAATCCAAGATTTAACCCAGACATAGCGGATCTATCTCTAGAGATCCAGTTCTAACCTCTTAAACGCGCTTAAAATCGAGCAACTTGTGTGTAACTTTTAAACGAGTGAACTCCGCACACTGGAATTTAAAGTTTTATCATTTTTTCGTCGAACTGTATAATATTGCATCCGGAAAAGCTGAAAATATTTGGTCCCCTGAGCGAAAGTTCGTTTCGTTCTTTGATAATTTCAGCAAGCTGAGAATACAGACATTTAAAAATTCTTGAAATCTGTTTAAGATTTCACCGATCCATTTTCGTAGCCGTTTTTACGGAAGAAAAATAAGCGCGAGCGCCACGAATGGGTTTAATTCGAATGTCGGATATGTTTCAGGTGAGTTACTTAAATTTCGAGAGACAACCATCGAGCATAGCCGCGGTTGGCATAGCGAACGGTATGATGGTATCGTGTAACAAACTGCGCTCCGGATTCGAAAACGTTGGCTCTGTGACGGGCACTTTTTATCCGCCGGTCGCATCCCCGCATGATCAGTCGTTGCAACACTACGCGAGCACACAATCCTCGAAAACTGCCAACTATTCCATGCAGTCTACCGTCGAGAGCAACTATAATCCTGTCCAGTGTGCCAATCGGCAACAATCGATGGGACTCCGCGGAGCTGCCGAAGGCTGTTCTGGTAATACTTTATATTCATTTTTCCTTAAATATCGATCGCTGCGTTTGGACGCGTGCCAGTGGACAAGGACTCGCGGATTATAATTCTTATTCCTACCCCATTTTCCTTTTCACCGGTAGAAGTACTTTTGTTTTCCATCGAACTTTCAATGCCTCCGGTTCTAAGCGGCAGCTAACAACAAGAACAATTAAAAATCAAGTACCGCTTCAAACGTGCTCTAAATCCATGCTCGATTCACCAATTAAATACTATTTGAATATTTGTTAACTGCATCGAGAAACAAAATATTAAGAACCTGTTAAAGAAATTTAAAATTAAAGCACACTTCTCATCGGGCAGAACAACGTTCCGATACAATGAAATTGTATAAATTCGTAGCGTGAAATCGCATTCGAATTCACCGCTCTTTCTACACCAAATCACATTTTTTAACGAAATATACTTACAACTAACTTAAGCGCCATAAATTTACAACTTTTGTGAATGCAATATTATGCAATTCGACGAGAATGATAAAACTTTAAACTCTAATGCGCGGAATCCAAGATGACGGCGTTCTAACCTCTCAAGCGCGCTTGAAATCGAGCAACTTGTGTGTAACTTTTAAACGAGCGAACTCCGCACACTAGAATTTGAAGTTTTATCATTCTCTCGTCGAATTGCATAATATTGCATTCGGAAAAATTGAAAACTGTTAGTCCCATGAGCGAAAGTTTAACCTTAATTTGTTCCGATGTCTTCACAGTTCAGTATTTTTATAATTGGACAGCGAATCCTTATACAAAATTGTCTGCATCGATTTCAAAAAATAGAAAAACCAAATTGAATGTTACTTCTTCCCTTGATCATTCTCAAAGCGGAGAAGTTGACAAACAATTTCTAATTTCATCCACTTAATTCCAATGCATAAAGATCCGCAGTCTACTTGTGGTTTGTCGATAAAACGATGTTCTTAAAAAAAAGAAAAATCGCGTTCTAGGCGTGCCGCACCGGTATCAAATGAGCCACCACCAAGACTACCAGTCGGAGGCTGCGAACGCGGGTCAACAGCATCAGATTTTGGGTCACATGGACCCGGGTATGTCGGGGGACGACGACCAACAGCAGGCCCTCCAGCTGGAGAAGTATTTCAAATATTCGCACCCGACCAGCGTGGCGCACAGCAGCCTGTCATCGCAGAATCTGCTCGACAGCAATCACAATTACGCCAGCGATCTGCGCTATTACGCGCCGCAACAGTCGCAGATGGACATGTCGAACTCTCAGTGCATCGTCGACGATCAAAGCAAAGATAGCCGGTGTTCGAACGTGGGCATCGGCCACACGATGGAACAGTACCATCAGAGCATGGACGTGGCAGCTAAGTATTCCGAGCATCAGTCGCAACAACAGCAACAACAACAGCAGCAGCAGCAGCAACAGCAACAGCAACAACAACAACAACAACAACAACAACCTCAGCAATCTCAGAGCATGGAGCACGTATCAAAGGTGGACGACGACTTCAGTGTAATACTTGCCGATGTGCGCAAGACATGTTACAGTAGCTAGTGTTCTCCTAGACATTTGTTTTTGTTTTTTTTTTTTTCTATGGGCGACTTATCTTATGGCTGTAGTACCAAGAACCATAGGTATGCATAACATTCACAAGGAATCCGGTGCTTATACACATCTCGTACCACGTATCATCCCTCCGGTGCTGATAGCGTTCATAGTTAACATACGCGGCGGAAGGAGCATTCAGTGAGATACCAAAGAATCTTTCGAACGGCCCTCGATCACCATGATCAGTGATCCAGAATTTCATTAAACAATTCCCTAGCTCAGGCAAAAGAATATTCGAGCTACATAGAAAATCTCTAGGATAGAAGAATATATTCATATAAAATTAAATATGGCGGCCCTCCTCGAGAGGCGCCGATTTAGAAACCTTCACGAAAAATGTTGTAATAATTTTTTTAACAAAATAATTCATGGCGCGCGAACGTGATTACATGACCGTTCCACTGAGATCAGGATTTCTTAGACTGTGTTATCTAATCTAATTGCTAGGTAATTACCTTGTGTAATGGATAATATTAACGTTTTGCATTCTTTGAATTGCAAATCCATTTGTAGCATATATATGCTACAAACACCGAAGAACGATTTTGCAATATACGAGACGCCCAATTTTCAATCTAGTAACGATAGCATTCCGAGAAATATGTTAACCATTGAACAACTGAATTTAGGAAGATAGCTCCTGGTTAGAGTGGTTAGAGTTCATTCTTTTTGTCTCTTTCGAGGTAGCTGAGTCGTTTTATCGGCTCCGATATAAAAAAAATCGTCGACACTAGATCATAAACCGAACTGCTGACGAAGCTTCCGGAACGAGAGTCTAAATTGTCCCCGGTACGGTTCTCCGAGGGTTAAAAGAAGAAACGTAGGTAACATTCGGTCCCCGCCTAGCCATATCTAGCTTCCGTCTCGCGATATTCCTCTTTTTAGTTCTCGCCACTGCCTACGGAAGAATTTTCTTCTGTCCAGCATATTTCTCGAAGTAGCAATAATAGATTATTGTCGTACGAAAATGTTATAAAAATGAACGAGCCCGTTGTTGATCTTACCGCTCCCTCCGCCGAGTACAATTTAAATAACAATGAAACAGTAGCGAAGTGAAATTTTTAGGAAATGTATGCGGGTGAAGTTATATTTTTTTTTTTACAGATCCGAGGATATGCGGCTATCCGAAAGTTTTGTCAATCGCCGGTATAGTTATTCGAACGTGTTTCGGTAATTAGGATTACTCGTATACCTAAAATTTTTAGATAACAAATTTTTTTTGATTATACGTTTCTAAAACTAACATTTATTATTTTTTGTAACAAAAAATTTACGTGAAAAACAATAATTTCGGATGCACGCGTGTCCCGATAAGTTAACGAAATAGTAAGATTCGGAAGTTCGAATAAAATTGACTCATTGTTGAGTTATTTTTGTCTACCGACGCACTCATGGTACCGCATAGCACTGTATATTTAGAACATATCAATATATTTCCCTACGAAAAAAATTAATTGTTGACACAATTTCCGTAGCGAACTCCACTGTACGAATTCTTCTTACATGTAACATATTACATGTTGGTTCTACGGCAGGCTACTTAAACCATGTTAATTTATATATTCATTAAGATTTACAACAAAAAAAAGACACACACACACCACGTTTAGCCCTTAAATCGTGACATTTAGTCATTTTATTTATAATATTCATGGAAAATATACGTAAGGAATAAAAAGATGGAAGTGTATATTTTTGTAATATATTAATGTTTAACTGACGGACGCAAAAGTATTTCTCTTGTGATTCTCATTTTTACACGTAATATTACAATTTTCACGAGTAAAATGATAAATGCAATTTATGCTTCGAATGAAATGAAATATTTAGCGTTATAAATTGAAAAATACGTTTAAACATACATTTCTTATGCAGATGTTACTGTTTCTTTTTGTTTTCAATTGTATTTGTTAAACAATTGTCAGTTAAACATTGCCGCACTCACATGGAAAGTACTTATTGAGAAGGAAAAGATCGTTACACGCAGCAGCGAAGATATTATCGAAGTACCTTGTTCTTAGTAAACGTACTTACGTTAAGTTTTGATACGGTGAATTATCATTCGCCGTCACATGTGTATAAGCACGATCTCTTTACTTTCCTTTTGTTCAGCTGACTGAATTGAAATTCAACGTGAATGTAGCGTAAATAGAAAAGTAACATTTTACTCGCATAAGCTTCTACTTTTTTTCAGTCTTCTATTCTTTTTATCAATGTAGCGTACAATTATACGTAGAGCGTGGCAATAAACAACGATCATTTTATCGTGCGACATTCAATCTAATTACTTCGTAAGAAAAACGGAATTTTTAGAGAAACGCGGCGAACGCTGGGAAAGTACTAAATTACTTAAACTACTGTATCGTACTTAATAGAAACAATTAGCAACTCATATAGTCCCATGCATTCCTCGACCAGTCTGATTGAATTGCGATTTAGCTTTGTTAATGCAGTGACGCTTCAGTTAAACATTTATCACGGAGAGCGCATTCGATCTCATTTTCGCAAACCTAACTTCCGTTACTTCGTCTGTCAATGTTTCATGCACGTATAAAATAATAAAAAGTGCAATCAGATTTTTATCAACGTTGAAAATGTTCTGTCTCGAATCTTTTTGAAGCGTCATTGTATCTATACACGGTGGCGGCCGGTTAAGTGTCACAGGTCCAGGGTATTATCACGGAAGTAGTCATCGATGAGAGTAGAATTTTAGAATTTTTATTTGCGCGGCCACAATTGCTGGCACAGAAAGCGACACTTAACCGGGCCTCGCTGTGTTTAGATCCGTAAGTTTCTAGATACCCGTAGCGAACCGTTTACGATCGTGTGAGAAACAGTGATTCGTGCTTTAAATATGTTATTTAAGGGTACGGATGTTTAAGAAGGTGTATGATAAATACGGTTAACGCCCCAATTATTTATTCATTCTTTTTATTAAATATATATATAAAAAATATGTGTATAAATTACAATGTCAATGTGTAAAGTTGAAATCATACTCGGTGTGTTATATCGAATTCTCATTCGGTGTGTATCGATAGAAAACATTCAGATGCTACAACGCACCCCCTTTCTCCCTTTATTGTACAATCACATTCGTCACCCGAAAAAAGAAAACGAAATTTCTTGCAAACCGGTTTGTAAATGTTATATCGTGGTAAATCAGTACGTTTGTTTTCATATTTTCTTTCCGTTTAGAAACGATCAACAATGAATTCGAGTAAGTCCTTTTCGAACAGGAACAATTGTTTATAATATTTCCTTCATTTTTTTCTTTTTTTTTTTGGACCATGGTAAAATTAGTAACTATACCCTCATAAATTCGCGTGTGGTTCTCTTACGGTTTAAACATGCATGTTAATAACACATAATTTATCGACGCACTAACGACGGTATCTCCGATCTTGCAATAATTAATCTACAATTTGTTCGGTGGCTATATAACTCATCCGCGTACCAGTATACACATGTACAAACTTACGCAAACGTACATCACTGTTCGCAGACGTACCTCTCGTCACTTACAAATTCCTCGTTCGAGTCGTAATGGCGTAGATTGGAAACAAATTGCACATTCTTGCAACGAGGAAAGATTTTTGCAGAAAAATTTATACAAGCTTATATTTATGCGCTCACTTCTATTCGACAGCATAAACATAAACAGTGTCTGAAATAATTCTTTCGCAGCGAAGAACTGCAATGTGCATCCACAGCCTTATTCTCAGACTTAACGAAGTTGAAACGATCCGCTGCGTATTTCTAACAAATACAGCTACCAGGCAGAACCCAAGCACACCGTCGACTTTGCAACATCGCCATACGTGCCATTCAAATGGTACAAATTCTGTAGGTACTCGATCAACGGAGTAAGTATAGTCTTTCGTTTAGATTACAAATTTCTTTAAATACGATTTGCGTTTATGAGGAAGCGTGAAGACTGTGTCTCGTCTGAATACATATATACATATATGTATATATTCTAAATTTATTGTTAAATTGGACAGATATTGCAGTCTTGTTAATAGCTGTACGCTATCGAATGTATATTTCTGTTCTTCAAACGTCTATCAGGCCACGTAAAAAATCTCACCTAATGCAAGTGCGATTCTCTAAGCGACGACCCACAAGAAAACCCGATAGTTGAGCAATCAGGAAAACTGAAGGAAAACCTGACTATCTCGCAGAGCGTACACTGGCACCTCTTCCTGATCTAGCCCCGAAGAGCAGCTATCTATAACCTTCCGCAAAGGAGAGATACAAGTTTCCTACAGAAATGACATACATTGGCATTGGAAGTGAACAAGTCTTAGAAGTAGAATCTAAAAAGCAAAATATTCATGTTCGAGAGGATTCTGTCATTCCTGTTTGTCTAGCAATGAGCATGGAAAGTAGCAATAACGAACGGAAACGAATCGTCTTCTCTTAAATTGATAACATCACTCGCCAGAATGATATTCAAATTCTTATAATACAGACTCTATACAATTCAATATTATTTGGAAGAGACCTAATTTATCTATGTACAGGCCTAATTTAGGTATGTGCTTCTCGAATTTAAATATCCAGTCAATCACGAAAGTATTCGAATGATAACTCTTGCAACTAATGAGGTATGTATAGCGAATTAAATACTTTGATACTTTTCTGAATATACATACATTGAGTTACAGCAGAATTATATTAGCAACAGTTCTTACAAAGCTTGATAATCTAAACTGTGGATATGATAAGTTTCCTTTACACTGGAAGAAACGTCTTACAAGAATTAAATGGTAGACATTATTATTCAAATAATGTGAACACGGTTAAAGAATAATTTACTGTTCGTTATTTTGTATATTATAAAATCACGTTTAGTTGCACCTATAATTATTAAAAATCGAATACTTCCGTGTTCAACAATACATATTACAATGTGGATTTTGCACCATATACAATTGGAACCTATCTTATACCGATAAATGGCAGCATTACAAATTATGTATAAAATTCTGTACAGACACGCATAATGCATTGTAGCGTCACACACAGATAACTAAGATACAGAGAACTTTACGATACCCTGAATGGATTATTTGTAACCCATATTGTTCTCACTGTTAATTGTAAGTTTCAATCAACAGTTGTAAATACGAAGAGAATGCAGTCGTTCTGAAATTCTTGAAACGATTAAAACTTTTTAGACGACTGCGCATCATTTGTAAAAAAATTATTACTTTATAACAAAGTACGTAAATACCTAGGCTAAGCAACCATATGTGCATATCAGTAAAGTAGCCTACACGCGATAAAATTTACCTCGCCACATTTTCATGCGAGGCTACGAGGTGGTTTCTTGGTGCACAAGTTTTTTTAAATGCATTTCAGTAGAAATTTCCAATGAACAACCAAGATACCCATACCAAAAGATCGTCTACACGTGTACATGTACCGTTTTCTTGGCATTCTTATTACACATTGTGCATACAGTGAGCAATCTTAGGAATGTTTATATACCTGATAAGTTTGTTAAACGATCGACTTCGGAATGTGTTAAGATGAGAAATCGAGGTGAAACACATATTAAAAGATGATATCTAAGTTTTTCAAAATGAAATTGGAGTTTTACAAAGTTGCTTGAACTTCTTATACCATTTTCCCATAGAGTGCATCGACTACTATTTTACAAGTTTACGAATATTGCTGTTACAAATTTATCCATTCAGTAAAATCTATAAATGTGAGAATACGACTAAAAATTTAATCATTGCTTTTAAATTTTGTGATATATCTTAATATAAAGATACTATTTTCCCGTGATTGAATATATTTTGATACATTGCGGTTTAAACAGAAGTTTTGAGAAACATTTCTGTTATGAATGAATCTTGTAGATATGAATCTTTATAAGTGAGCACTGTAAAATACTTGTTCAATCAAATCGAATAAATTACCTATTTATACCTAACTAATATCGAAGTTTTATAACTTAATAAAAATTTAACAAATGTACAAAATAATAAAAATATATTTCCTAGGCATTTGTTTACTTTTGCAGACATAAGAATGACTGATATTGAATGAACGTAATATTTAAAAAAATATTAATGAAAATGTGTTGCATGATATATAGACAAACATTTTTCTTAATATAAATATGTTTATCTATATTGAAAAGCATAAATGAACCGAATCCCTGTATAATTTAAACAATCTTATCATTCTTTCTAAATTGTGACTTACATACCTACAGTGTTCTTATATGTCATTCATCCCATAAACAATTTTGTTTCATCTTAGAGTAATATGAGAATATAAAACACTTTTTACAAGTTTTGATACCACATTTATATGGAGTGGCAGCTTTTTTGCCATCGCTCTTCCCTTTACAAAATTTCAAACCGCATGGGTACCACCCGATGCATAATTCTAACGAACAAGTGCAAGGTGCCCATATGTTTGATGTATCTGCACATCTAGTTACAAATAATGGCTTTGAATCATTTGTACCTTGTTGCGTTAAAGAGTTTGTGCTAACATTGTACACAGCTGACATGAGCGAAAGCTCTGATGACCCTAATGAATAATAAATTTTACTTTATTCATAATTAATAAGAAAAAATAGGAATTATTTCCAGATACTGAAGATTCAGTTCATTTTTAACACTTTATCCACCGGAAGCCTATTGATAGGCTTTTTAATTAAGATGTATTATTTTAATTCATTAATTTTACTTACCGGGCCTCTGAATCCACTGTTTGATGTCTTCGTTTCTAGTATAAGCAGATCCTGCTGCTTCTCCACAAAGGGTAGCGATGTGTTTAGAAATATCTTTTGATTCTGACACATCCAAAAACAAGTCCATGGTATAATTCACATGGCCTTTATCTTCTTCTGCAATGCGAACAGTTCCAGGATTTTTCTGTCGCAATTTAGACATAGCATCGGACGATATAAAGTCAACTTTGAAAAAGTGATTTACAAAGCACAAAACTTGATATTGATTTTGCCCACGCTCCTCTTCACCAAGAACCAAGGCTTTTATTATTTGTACTTCCTATGGGAGGATTTTTACCATTATTACAACGATCGATAGTATGCGACGATGTAACAATTCACTTTTCAATTACTTACATTTTTGAAGTCTATAAGCTGCGTTACCAAAGTGCCATCCGAGCATTGAAATTCCAAGGTAATTACATCTTCTGTTACATTCGATGAAATAGTTTCTAATAGAATATCACCACCCTGCGAAACAAACATTTTTATTGTTACTATACAATTCTGTTACTAATTCCGTTAAAAATTATGCTGTCTTTGAGGTTAAAAAAAATTGTTTTATTTAGCATTGAACCATGTTGATTTAACCTATGACAGTGAATTTGGTTAAAAACACAATGATTAGCAGTCGAAGATACGGTTGTAATGCACAACAATTAAAAAGTTCTTACCTGATTTTTTACATTTATGAGCAAGTGCGTCGTACAAACACCGTACAAATATTGTAATAAGAAGTAAACTGTGAATAATTCGTTGAGTCTTTTCATTGTCGCATACTGTAACTGCAGTGATCGCAGTGATGAATATTATTGCAATTAACTGTAGAAAACCGACATTGATTTGAAAGGTAAATACTTTAAATATAACCTACGCGTAAGAATCTCCTACTACACCATACATTTCATCACGGTCAAAGAACATACATACGTATACATATGTATAATATCTATACATAAGTACTTACATACATTACTTGTTCCGCGAAAGCATAGAGTGTGAACTACCAAGAGCAGTATACAAATGATATTCCTCAAATATTTTTCACTTATTTTCCATTTTCCATTTTATAATAACAAAAACGTGTCATCAAATGCAAGAGTACAGATAACATTTATTTGACGAAACTACACAGAATTATACATATACATATAATTAAGTTTCATCTCAATATGAGAAAATTTAATATGGACTTCAATTATTTTATATGGCGCGTATACACTAACAAATTAATGAGTGGAGGGTATGAATCCAAACGGAATAATATATGATAATTATATATGTACATTTATTTTATCGATTTTCTTTTCTGAAATGCTTACATAGTTTTATAATACGAATTTCTATTCCATTTTTTAAGTATTCCGATTTTCTCTCGATACCGATGTACCCAAACTTTCTCTTACACTTGTTTCTTCTGTTCGTTCTGTTAATAATTCAGCATTCTCTCTAGCACTGTTGTACAATGCAATAAAAAATTCGTTACAATGATTTGCGTACTTTTACATATACATCAAAATAATACTTACAGGGCTTTAGATCGTAACGTAGCCAGCAACGGTGGTGTTTTGGGTCTTTCGATGGGTTTTAAATCATACATTTTTAAATGAGTATAAATAGGAATCTAAAAATAATATACCTTTTTATCGATTGCATTTCAATTACATAATGCAATGATACCAATTTACTTCAAACAGAATTCTCCACTCGAGATATTAAAAAATTAACTTCCTTTTCTCTGTATGTTTATCATGAGGATAGAAAAAATTGTCTTAATCATTAACGTGATTAAAAAATATTATTATTCATTTATCGTCTATAATAATTTTAGTCATTCTTCAATTACGTCTGTTTCCTTATACGTTTTATACTCGAGGTCGTACAAAGGTCACTGGATTGGTCTCAACAGTGGCTGTCACGTGACAATGATCAAAATGTACGCTAAGATTGGTGGCACGTTAAGTAGAACCGGCGTGCCATGATCAGACGCGCCAGCCGGTTTCCTATTCAACAGTTCGCATTTTCGAGTTCAATTTTCTCGAAAACGAAGCGTCGCACAAAAAATATTCTTATTCTACATTCTCATTTTTTTTTCTGATTGTACTGGAGAATTACTCACGTAAGGTAACGATGTATCAAGAATTACTGGTTCGACAGAATCTTCAGGTATACGAAGCTCTCGAAGGAAACTCTCTCTTATCGACGTTCGTAGGCATTTGTCGTAAGAGAATATCGATGATTCTCCATTTTTCATATTATTTATGTCCAGTTCATTCGGATCGTGCGATTGTAAATTCTCACTCGTCGTTTCTGTACCTTCCATTTCATCGAACAGTGTTCATATTCTGTTCTATAGCAAAATACGAGCGCGGTAGCTGAACTACTTTTTCGAAACCTTACTTTCTAAAGTATGTCTTCGCTCGATCACTGTTCTTTTGGTAATGATTCGGGGGCGCGCTCGCTAGCGTTGCCAAAGTGTTCCCTGAACTTCCAGAAGTCAATATTTGGTCGATAAATTACACTCTGCTCAGTATGGGGCATCATGGACGTTATTTTCAATCTCTGCGAATTTCTTCTCTTTTCTCTTACGTTCGAAATATATGGTACATTTTCAGCTTTGTTCACAGACTACTTCAAGATTTTTTAATTAAATCCAGACTACTTCTGGATTTAGTTAATACTTTTAAGAATGTTAACGCATATCGAAACGAATCTAGTAGATATTTACAAAACTTCATTTACGGAAAAAACGCGATTAAAGTTTCAATTATCTACTAAGGTGTGTGAAAGATTTTCAAACCCCACGTAAACTGGAAAATGGTTCTCGAAAGCGGACAAACCGTAGTTAGTAGTATCGTTTCCTGAATCGATCGGCAACCATTCAGACTCGCTCTCGAAGATCTCGTGGAGGGTGGGACCCCTCGTCGAGAGGGTGAGCTTCGTCAAACGTTCGCGATCGAGTGTGACGTCGGTCGTATTCCAGGGGGATTATACAAACGGAATGTATGCCATTCTCGATGACCCAACTTGTAATTTTCCAAAGGAACTTAGCTCCGTAAACGTGGGATGAATGAGGGCGAACACCGGTGTTCAAATTGTTCGAATGCCTCCGGCTAAACTCGATCGAGGATCGTTCATTACATAAATAGATTCCTGAATCGATTACCATTCAGACTCGCCGAGGATCGAGGGGTAGGATTCATCGCTCGCTTATGGATCATGGGTGCTGACAACCATCCTGGAAAAATCGGCTTTTTATCAAAGGTACCTAACCCCTTAAGCTACCCGGACGAAGAAAGAGCGAGGGTTATCGCCTGTACGAACGGACGAGCCACCTCGCGACGGGGCTTTCGAAAGCCGACAAAAGTCGTGGTCAGTAGTATCGTTTCCTGAATCGATCGCGGTTGCCATTCAGGCTCGCGGAGGATCTCGCGGAGAGCGGGATCCCCGTGTCGGAGGGTAAGTTTCGTGAAACGTCCGCGGCCGTGTGTGACGTCGGTCGCAACGTTGATCTCCGGCGTCGTCGGTGGTGCCGGCGCACGCGTCGCGTCGGCGGGGGTCGGACGAAAGGGGTTGGCGGCGCGGCGCAGAGCGTCGGCTCCGTCGAAACGGCGGAAAACGTAACGTGTTTTATCGATTTCGTCGGATCGGCCATGTTCGTGTCCGCCAGCGGTCAGGCGCACTCGTGTCCCACCTCGAGAGACCGTGCCACCGATAGATTTTCCACCGTCTACGCCGTCGTCGATGTCGCAGGGCGTATAACGATGCGCTTGTAAAACGCGACGCCCGTGTTTTTCTCCCAACCTCGACGAACACACACGTACAGAGAGAGAGAGAGAGAGAGAGAGATCATTCTATCCATTTTTCGCATCGAGTTGGTTCGCCAAACGCCAGAACTCGGCGAGGAACGCAGTCAAAGGAGAGGAATATCAACCCCCGTTTCGGAGCAGGCAGCCTGAGACTCAACAACCACCGTGAGTAACGTTTCCATCGCGGTTGTAACCCCTTCTGACTCCAAGAACCAATCCTTTAGCAAGTTCGCGGGAATTCGCCAGGTCGATTCTCCGCGTCCATCGGCGACCGAGGACACTCCAGTTAGTTTTAGAGTCATTTTTTTTTATCTCCCCCCGAGGCAGCCAAGGAATTCCCGTTCGAAGGTTCTACGGTTTCCTAATCTTCCTTAAGAAGACCGATTCCTCGTTATCCGTTAGCTCCGTCGAGCCTACGCTCGACGTTTTTTTCGGCCGAGCAGCGCGAGCGGGATCTTTTCAGCGAGTTCCTCGCTTCTGGATATTTAACGACAAATCGTTGGCTCCGGCAAATCTCCGACATTCCGCTTCTACGTCTCCGTATACCCTTCTATCGTACTTTTCGACGTATCCTTGGACCAGGGACGAAATCCTGTCCCCCGTTCGATCCCGTCGTTTCGCCGCCTTGCCCAGATGGTGTGCAGAAGCCGTTCCGTGACATTTGCCAGCGCGCGTCGCGAGGGAAATTTCTTCTCCCCCTTTCTGCCGTTCGCATCCACGTTCATTCAGCCGCGAATTAGTCGGAGCTACCCTGGACTTCGTCTGGATCTTGCGAAACCGTTCCCTCCGTTTCTCCGTTTGAACTCTGTCGAGGCGATTCTGCTCTGTGCAGCGGCCTTCTTTTTGAGGGGGATCTCTCGGTATTCCGAAATCTAATTCTGTGGCTGTTTGTCGTCGCGGTGGCTCGATTGACCGGAGCCGTTCGAAACATGTCTCCCCAAAACGTGTGCAACCCAATCGATCCCTTCCCGGCGTTCTCTGAGATATTGTCAGTCGAATTTCCACTCTGGCCCGGTTACGTACCGCTGGGGTAGAACGTAAGCCGCTCGCGAATATTCTCCTCGCCAGGCCGAAACCCTCCTTTTGTTATCTCCCAGCCGAATTACACTGACACGCTTCTCTCCGTTCGCGGCGAACGAGAACTCGTCGCGTGCACGAACGAACCTTGTTCTTCCTGGTTGATTCGATCGCTCTGAATTTTATTCGTTGTTCATCGACGTCGAAGCTTTCTCGTTCTCGACGATCATATTTCCAAGTCGACTCCCGTCCGCCGGATGATGACGTCCCATTGTTCCCCCGTGGGGAGTTTTAATCTCTCAGTCGACGATTTCGCTCCATTATTGTCTTCCGCGTGACAGTAAGTCCCGTTTACGACAGCCAGAATCATGTTGTATTTTCGATGCGTGGGAGAACGAGCAAGTGTATTTGCTCAAGGACGCGTTTATGTGCTGTGCCATTCGCCAGATTCGTAATATTTCTTGAATCGCTGTGATCGATCGTTGGTTTCGTTGTTCAGTCGTTTCGGAGATTTCGGATAGGGGTTGTATGGTAATGTGTGGAAGATAGGTCAGATGCTTGATCAATCGAGGAAGTTCGCAATGGTTTTTGGGAATTTTCGTTTGTATAACTCATAGAGTTAGAGTTGCCTGAGGTTTTTAACGCAGTGGTAGTATCTATTTTAATCTGAACACGTTATATTTATAATATTCGTAATATTGTTTAAGCTCGACTGGAGTATCTGTTTCTGTTAAATGATTTCAATATAAATATGGTTTTAATATAGGTACCATGTATGTATAAAGTATGTATATTTTATGCGAAAGGCGTGGTTTACGGGCCCGTAAAAGTCTACGTTAAAGAAACAAAGCGAGGACGGATACTGTAAAGAACAATTGCACGACAGAAGTATTATAAACAAAAATTGGTGAGTACGACAAAGGGGGTTCGTTTATTTCGAATGGCTTTGCGTACTTTGACTAGTCATCATGCCAAGAACGACGATATCGAGGTCAGTCGATAGAGAAATGACTGTTATACGAAAGAATCGAACCATCGACGTAAATTAGTCAGAATGACGATTAGGTTATGAATGTAATTAACACCCCGCGTTGAGGAACCTTTTGATGCCTTTGCGTTGTTCGCGATTTGCACGAGTTGCTGTTTAATGGTACGATCACTTTTTACCATTAAAAAATTTTTTTCACGTTCCTTATTCCGTAAACTTTAAAAGTCTATTTCACTGTTATAATAGCGTTTCATACGCGTGCATATGAATTTTGATTAAATGACGTATTCCAAAAATTTGAATAAGATGTCGTATCCTATTCGTATCAGGGAAAGGAGGTCAAAATTAAAATAACTCTTGGCGTTTACTTTACTTTAATTTTTCTTAATATCTCAGCGACGCTAGATTTTCTATCAAATGCGGCGAATCGCTGGCAATTCGAATTCTTCGACAAATTGCGTTTTGTTCAACAGTATAATCAATCGTGTATTTACGTTTGATTTTCTTTTTTTTTTTGACAATTTGAAGTGCGCTTCGAATAGTGAAAATGTTTACATTGCATTGTAATAGCGACGACAATTAACACGTGCGACGTGTCGTTGCATAGATTATAGTGTGTCATACACGCGACGCGTACAATTAGCTTGAAATAACTTCATCTGTTTATTTAAAGCTGTAACCCTTTAAGTATAGAGTGGATAGCATGACCATTAACCGGAAGTACGGCAGATCAACCGTGTAATTTTTTAAACAAACAACACGTACGATATCGTTTTCACCTGTTTCCGGATATTTTCACCGGATAACAATTGCATTGTAATTCAATTAGATAATATTTAATTTCGTATTATACATATAAACCTTGCAGTTTACGTGTAAACGATTGGACAGCCGAGTTTCACACGAATGAAAATTAATGTACAGGGTGTGCAACTTTCTTCGGAGTAATAGTTTATTCTAAAATAAGAACGACCGTCTCAGGGAAGACATAGCAAATTGAAGTAATAGACAGTGTGTAAACCATGCAGGAAAGATTATTTTTAAGTGAACTGTATGTGGCGTTATAGAAGTAACGCTCCCGAACAGGATCTATGTACAAAGTTTTTTAGTCGCCCGCTGAACACGACAGAAACGGTAGAATACTACAGACAGAAAAGTCCGAGATAGTATGGTTAACATTATTGGACAGTATCTATAAGTGCGCGGTTGTATCGATTCAAGCTTCGACTAGACACTTCTTCGCGATTACATGTATACGGGACACCCGAGTAAAGGCCAGGCTCTATTCAGCTGCTCTGGCGATTCCAGATAATCGTTTCCGCTGTCTACTAAATTTAATTGCACGCGATAATCAATGTAATTACTCCGTAATTGAATGTTTACAGCGTGCGCGCAGCGTTAATTTGCCCCCAACTTTCGTTTCGGCGCATCCAAGAGATTACAGTGTCACGGCGCGCCAAAGTTGCACGGATGCACAAGAATTTATTTTATTTATTCGTCGCAATTCGATAAAATCTTTTTCCATTTCACTTTCGCTCTTTCATTTTCCAAGAATTTTATTGTAACACTAAAAGTTTCTACGTGTGAAATGTAATGCATTAAATTCTGCTCGCGGATGACGAAATATTGAAAAGTTGTTTTCTTGCTGGGGAAAAAAAAGAACTGTGCCATTTTCAACGGAGAGGAGGGCGTAGCAAGAATTTTCCACTCTCGACTTTATTCTTGTATTGTTATGGAGAATCACCCCTTAAACTTACTTCCCACCTGTTGCTGAACACACTCGTACAGTAGACAACAATGGAGACGATTCTACGATCGCGTGTATGATTGACGAAACGCATCTGTCTTATTCTTGTCCGCACGCCTATTAATTAGACCGGTGCTGTGGGTACGTTATATATGTATGACGGATCGACGTCGGTGTTTGCGAGCAGTTCGCCAACTAATCGCGAACTCCGTTCGCCGGCAGCGTGGCCACTTTCGCGAGTAACGAGTAGCTTATAGCGGACTTGTTAGCGAACAGTGTTCGCGCAGGAGGTGGTACATGAAAGCACTTGTCCGCGAGCCCGGAACGTGCACGACCACGTTTCAACAATCGCGTAAAAACAGAGTCCCCATAGCTGAAATTACTGTCGGCAAGATTGCCGTAATTTTCAATTATTTTGTGGTCCGATTGTGCGCCGCATAATTTCCTTAGGTTTTCTCCATCCTGCATCGGTTCCGTTCTCCAATCAATCGTTCGCTGAAAGTTCTCCTTCATTGACGAATCGCAACAAACTAAAGTAGAAATGAATTTTCTTACCGAGTATCTTCAGTAAAAGTTTGTATGTTTCTAACGTTTCAAATCATTCCTTTTTCCCATGAATACGACGTTTCGATGTGTACAGAAGTAACACGAATGGCAAATGCGATCAGATCAGGCCAATTAATTAATCCGTCTCGAGGCGTGTGTGCAGCTTGGAATTGTTCGTTTCCTGAACTTCTGTACAGGTTTTCATTTGATGGGCAATTATTGAACTTCTGCTTCGCGTCAGTCACTTTCGTTGTAGCCAAATTTTTTCCGGAAATACGAATGCATTTCTTGTTAATCGCGTAAACAGAATGGTAGTACTACGGAGATATTGCACGAAATTAATGGAGAGGTTTCGATAAACTGAATGAAACTTAACAGAGAAGAAATTTAACCAAATTTAATGAAGAACTGCGACAAATTGATTTTATAGAAAGAGAGAACAAATTTAACAAACATTAATACCGAACTTCGACTTATTTAAAAAATTTAACAAAACCATTTAAGTCCAAATCTAGTTAAATCTACTAGCTCACCGTGTATTTTTCATTTTATTAACGATATAATTGTTCAAATAAACTGTCTTCGATTCGTTATAATTTTTCCATGGACCGCTTCTGCCAGCGTACGAAACCAGGTTTCCCATTAATAATTACCTAGTCCCGATTTTAATACCGCAGTTATTGACTGCGGAGTAAGAGCAGCACAATATCAGAATATGGCTTTTACGTTTGAAAGGTAATATTAAATTATATCAGATAACGATCGCCTAGGGAAATGCGTTCAAGTCGGCTCCGGATTCTGGAGTGGCTCGTTTTATCAGCGCCGACATCGATTTTTTAACTAATTATAAGTTAAACCTGTTCGGCCGAGAGGGAGCTCGTCGCAATAGATAAAATTACTGAAAAAAACCATGGCAACGGATTGGGCACTCTTCTCTTCTCATCGCTTCGACGAACGAACAGGTTCAAAGACCGTCGAACAAAATTATTGTTCAAAGATGTTCGATCGATTTAAATGGAAGAAATTTCACGATGACACGCGCTTTTTATCATTTTTCTATTGCAATCACAGCTTTCGTTATTAATATTACCGTTCTTATCGTCGAGCGTTTCTCCGTATAATTCTCCAATTTTCAGTGTACATATTTCAACAAACAATACGACGATGTTGTCCTCACTGCAGCACGTATTTAAATTGCGCATGAGTTACTGGACCTTGCAATCGCTACGATATGCACACGTAATCTACGAATCCGGAAGCAGGCTCTTGATTGTAAAATGTTTCAGTGTTCATTCAAACGTCGCGTTTCGCGTTTCTTTTTTTTCTTTTTTTTTAGATAATAATTCAATTCCCCGATAACGACGAGAAATGAAATTTCACGTGGTATGGCTGTTCCGATATTCCACGTTGATTCGAAGAGTGGCACTTTGATAAAGCAGCTTTTATTGGCCTGGTTGCTTCGCATTTTCTATTGTCGAGGCACTGTGCTGCACGAACGAAACGTCGACTATTATTTTCGTACGTATACCGCAACTGTTTTACACCGAAGGTAATCATTTTCGAAAAAATCTTTCACTTGATCAAGTAAAATTTATGTCGAATTGCCCAGACGTGAATGTCCCTTACGGCGACGTGAAACACTTCAGTTTAGTCCTTCCGCTTTTAATTATACTTTTATCGTACGTTTAGGACGTACTTTAGCGGCGTTGATTGCAAGCGATTAGTGACTCCGCAGAAGCAACAAAATCTGCCGACAATAATCGCTACATTAAATTAGAATAGCGAAAGCAATGGCAAGAACTCGAGGTAAATGTCAACGTAATGTCAGACTCCGGCAATTGTCAACTTTATTACCTATGCTCGAGTTACGGCGCACGAGGCGCGCGCCTCGACAAGAGAAAGTTTTCCTTCTCGCGAGAAAAGAAAACTTTCCCCCTGGTTTTCGCCGAGTCTTTCGGCATTGTGCGTCGTTATTTGCACGCGAATTTTTCAAAACCCGAGTCAATAGAAACACCTGCAACTTGATCTGTCCACTGTTAGATCATCGCTTAATTTCGGCCTCATAAAATTCTTGATTAACAGTAACATCTGCAAAATAATGTACTCAATTGCAGGATACAATAACACGTACCACCACCGATCGAAAATGTCTGACACCAGATTTTTTGAAATTATAAAGATGCTTTCGCGGGGAAATAAATTCAATCTTGTGATTTTTATAATCATTTCCTTTCTTAAGTTACTTTTTTAAGGCTCGGCAGGTTTAGTGTTAAATATTTTCACTGTTTCCCAGTTTATCTGCGTAATTCGCATCACAAATGCATAGAATCGGCAGTCTAGTAATTACAGACGCTACGAGCTGTGCAATTACCGAGTCGGTGGCATCGCGCGCCAGATTTCTGGAATCGCAAGTTGAACAATGTTCGTCAACCTGTTTGCAACATTAGCATTTGTAACGTCGGTGCGCGTATATTTACCTGTAAAAAAAAGAAGTTAATCCGCTGTTAATATAGTAATTAAAATAATAAAAAAAATTGACGACGAAGACATTGTTTTTCATAGTTTCGTTCGAAATGGGTTAATCTCTCCCGCGCGATACACAACGCCGGAGATGTTACGCTAGCGATCTGACAATGAAACGTTTGCTCGCTCGCTGGGTGCGCGCTGATGGAAGGCATAATGGATTCGGTTGACAGGCGTGACAATGGCCGCGATGGGTTTCGGCAACGAAATTAATAAGGGCTATTCGACGGTTTAATTAAATCATTGTTCGCGCTATTCGCGGCGGTTCATAATGCGCGGCTCGTTTCACACGGGAAACAAAATATGTTCCGTATAGCGTTTTTCGAATAAAGATATTATATTCGATAACTGGACCCGTCGAAACAATATTTCACAGATAATCTGGCTCGCGAACCTTTACCATTGTGGGCATACTAAATTGTTATTCGATCATTTTCGGTGCAGAAAATGCCTGCCATCAAGAGGGAAGCGGAGAGCGTGGTCGAGTCGATCCCGTCGGAGCCGCCCGAAATGTCGACGTCGAGAAACATCTTCAGCACAGACATACAAGTGAAAGAAGGTAAACAAGATAATTTTTTCGTTTAACGAATTCGATTCGACGGGAACGTCGTTCTGACGGATTCGCTGCGTTTTTAGGCACGGATGCAGAGGTGGTTACCGAAACCGCCGAGAAATCCTTCGAGAACACGGTGGAGGACCTTGGGAAGGAGCTCGCAGAAGAAATGGGCATACCGACATGGGGCCTCGTTACCATTTTAATAGGTACACACGACCATTTCCTCGAGAACTGCTATGGACAAATAGAGTAGCACCTAGACTGCTACACCATTCACTTGACTTATTCTGATCTCTAATAGGAGCTCAAAAAAAAAAAGAAAATAATTTTCAATTGGTATTGCGAACAGTCTTTAACCCCTTGCCGTACTATTTTCTTTACGGTTATAGTGATTAAAACGTCTTCATCCCCAAAAATGTCGTAGAAGAGAAAAGAATACATATATTTTTTTGTATCGCTACATTGATTTTAATGCTGAAATCGCAAACAAATCAAATTTTATTTCATCTAAAAACAAAGGCGTAACATTCGTATTCGTTAGACTTTGTTTAAAATCCTCGTCGCGAGTTTGACTCGTTAAAATACGGCAAGGGGTTAATATCCGATGCGTTGTTAGTCGACTAATTTCAATTTGGATTACCATTCAGTAGAGTCGAGCAACTCTTTCGTCCACTCTCCACTCGAGAGAAGAACAAAAAGCTGCTCGACGTTGTCCCAGCGCGGACACAGCTTCACGCGTCCGTAGACTTTCCGAAGAAATGCGACTTTTGATCTTCGAAGATCATTTGCGATAGTAATTATACTGTTGCTTCCGACATTTGACCATTCTACGAACACCTACAGGCTCGTACCTAGAGAACGAAAACGTTTCACGGATCCAAAACGTTCCCGGCCGTTTACAGAGAATATTGTTCTAGATAACAACGCAGAAAAGGATCGACGCGATACGAAATGTACGCCTGATCGACCGTAACGCTCGCGTGTCCTGTTTATTCGTTTTACTGACAGATCTTTACACTTTCAGAACATCCAGACATTCCAGACACCCAAGTCCCGGGCAGATCACAGTGTAACGATGTCACCTTACTCTGTTCCAGTTGCTATCGAGTTAACCTTTGACCGTGTCTCGCATAATTCACAATCTAATACGATCACGTGTTTCATACGATAGAATAAGGCTCGCTACACACACCCGTTATTTTTTTAACGCGCGGAGACCGTGAATACACGAATGTTTACGCATTACATTGAATTGCGCTTGCTAGATGCAAAACGCATTTGTTCGTTCGGGCGAACCCGAAATAAAAAGCACACCACAAAAAGGAGCTTGTCCGGTCGCAGCGTTTTAATACGGTCGAATTTCTTTTCTCTTTCTCGCTTGAGTAGTCGTAGGCGTATTAGTTCTCGGAATCTGCTTCTGCTGCATAAGAAGATGCTGTCGCAAAAGACGATCCAAGGACGGCAAGAAAGGTTTGAAGGGAGCGGTGGACCTGAAGTCCGTGCAGCTGTTGGGCACCACGTACAAAGACAAGGTACGTTTTCGGTGTTCCATGACGTTCTGTAGATGTTAGACGCACATTCTACACTCGTGGAATCCACTTCGATCTGTTAAGGTCCAGCCGGATATGGAAGAGCTCACCGACAACGCGGAGGAACCGGACGAGGCAGAGAGTAAACAGAGCGAAGTAAAGCTGGGCAAGCTTCAATACAAGGTACGACACTCTGGATTCGATGAACACTGAATTTCCAATTCAACAAAGTACACTGACTTGGGATTAAGTATGCGAAATAAACGAAGAAAACTTTTCACAATAATTGTCTAGTTAAGTGCGCGCAGCCCCGAAAGCGAACGCTTATCGAGCAGCTCGTGCCGGACGTTGTAAAAGTTTCCGCGTCGGGCGATTTCGTTTGTCAATTTCCGGAAGCGTAATTAATTCGTTTATCTGAAAATTGTCGGGATTACGTGCACAGAGCGTGTAACTGGGTCAAGTTGTAGCTCGAAAACAGCAGAAGGTAGACGGAAATTCAATTAAGCAAGATTAAATGATGTTGAGTACACGCGTCACATTGAAGTCACCGCACTCAATTAAGAAATCCGTGTAAAAAGATACATCGGAAGTTCAATGGAAACGTTTACGGTTGTTCTAGCAACGATTGTTTGAATAATTACAGCTCGAGTATGACTTCAACACGAACAGCCTGGCGGTGACAGTGATACAAGCTGAAGAACTGCCAGCCTTGGACATGGGCGGCACATCTGATCCGTACGTGAAAGTATACCTGTTACCGGACAAGAAGAAGAAGTTCGAAACAAAAGTGCACAGGAAAACGCTTAATCCTGTCTTCCAAGAAACTTTCACGTTCAAGGTAAGTTTCTTACGTGGCTGTCGTCTTTTCGAACCCTCGGAATCATTGCCAGAGAAGAAACAACATTTTACATTTTATTTAATTCGTGCGTGTCAAGGAGTTGATGGACTGTTAATTGTTTTAGGGGGTCCCGTACGCAGATGCTATGAACAAGACACTCGTGTTCGCGATTTTCGACTTCGACAGGTTCTCGAAACACGATCAAATCGGTGAAGTGAAGGTTCCGCTTTGCCAGGTCGACTTGGCTCAGACGATCGAGGAATGGAGAGAGTTGCAGAGCGTGGAAGGCGAAGGTGGTCAGGTAAATAAAGTATACATAAATGTACGTCCTATATTATGTAAGTAAGAGAATTTATCGAGAGCCAACACTGTTCCAAAATCTACAGAATGCAATTCAGATTTCAATGAAGCACAGTACAGTAAGTATTCGATCTAAGGAAACGGTAACTGTACGATCTAAGAAAAACGAATGTCCCTTCCACTGCGGGCCATACCGCGGTCGAAGCTTTACTGTACTCTGTTGGAACCTAAAATGAAAATGAAAGAATTGCGACTGATTGTTCGTTGTTATTAATTACATTCGATTACAATTTATTTGTTTTTAAATTGTCCTGGTGACAAGAAGCTGTTCGACGACTGTAGAATTGCAGAGAGCATTCACTGACCTCGGAAAAATTGTTGTTTGCAGGATAATAAGTTGGGTGACATTTGCTTCTCGCTCCGATACGTACCCACAGCCGGCAAATTGACGGTGGTCATCTTGGAGGCAAAGAACCTGAAGAAAATGGACGTCGGCGGTCTGTCAGATCCTTACGTGAAAATCGCTCTGATGCAGAACGGAAAGAGGCTGAAGAAAAAGAAGACGACTATCAAGAAGTGCACGCTCAATCCGTATTACAACGAATCATTTACGTTTGAGGTACCCTTCGAGCAGATAAAGGTACGAATTTTTAACGTTCGTCTATTGCCTCCACGTTTTTTCTTATTTTTATTTGACACAGTCAATCGACACAGGTAACAGTAACATTACATCTAATGCTAAACTATGCTCACACCTATGACTAACAAATTAATTAGACAACGCACGTTTCTTTTCTATACATTTCCCTAGACAGAAACCACGCCAACTACTTTATTCATTATTCTGTTGTTTCCTAATATAGGCTATAAGTAATTAAGTAGTTTTCTGATGATCAATTGCGAACGGGCATCTTGTATCGAGATGTGTTCAAAAATGTCAATTGCAGTATTTTTAAATTGGACTGAACTGAAAGACTGAATATTATAGTAATATTAATAGTGACTGAAATATTGTAGATTACTATATTTTTGTATGATACATTTGCAAATACAGATGGACCGTACGTAATTTTTTAATTGACCCTTCATGAGGTAGTAGTATGCACAACTCAGAGTATTTTTGATTGTAACCTTTTCTTAACTATCACCATCGAGAAATATATCTGCTTGTTGTTTATACATTTATTTAAGGAACTGCTGTATATATATATCCGCATTGCCAACCATTTTTTACCTTATGAAGGGTCAAACATTCAAACAAAACTTTTTAAAAACTCCATACTTCCGGATTGTAAGACTTTTATATTAGCCATACCGCATTTCTTCTACCAAGTTATAGAAGCTAAGAAATTATGCTATTTTTAAGTGTTTTACCTACAATTTTTGCATATTCGGCGAAGATGCTGCTTTTCATAATCAAAGAATTTCGATTATTATCGCTTGCAGAGGCACTCCTTTCTACGCTTACTCTGTGCTGATTATTGCATTTTTACTTAAACATAAGATATTGAACTTTTCGCTGCCTATTCGCGTATCTTTTCTAGCTGCCTTTTTTACCCAAGGGTTTCTCTTACATCGAGGCTTTATTACTATATTACGTAGAATGTAACAAGTCTTGCTAGCACAACAAAGAAAGATTTATTTTACATCTCACAAACAATAGCTTTCATTTCAAAAGCTTTCAATCCTGTTAAATAAAATTATTCTTTGTTGTCGTACCACTTTGGATTCATATAGATCACATTGCAACGCATTCAAATGATCAACACCGTGAAATGGTGTTCTGTATGAAAGGTAAAACACTTATATTGTTACGCTTGTTGCAAAACCGTCCATTAAAGGCTCTCAGGTTAAAAAGCATAAGCTGTTCGACATCTTAATCGTCTCTATTTCGAATCTATATTTTTAATTAAAAATCCCTGCAAGCTTTTAGTCAATTGAAGTAAAATTTTAGTAACAGCGAATTTCTGTTGTTCTTGAAGCTTGGACAATTCCAACAAATGCAGTTTCACAAAACAATTGAACATTCCTGATCTACTAATCATTAATCTTGCCAAATTATAAACTGTAACAAGAGATCCCTTAATGTTCTTACTATGGCTTGAGAATTTTTAATTATAATTGAACTTTGGACATCGAGTCAGTCAGGCCGCACGATGTCCAGGCAGAAAATGCGTTTAGAGGACAGACTCTGTCGGCCGTCTGGCCCGACGATCCTCGCTATCGTTTGTCATTATAATCCGGAAGTGATGGCGATATATTTTCCTGTGGGACAATATATTAATGCGCGATTTCGCGTTTAGAAAGTGGAATTGGTTGTCACGGTAGTCGACTACGATCGTATCGGCACCTCAGAACCCATTGGGAAGGTCGTCTTGGGGTACAACGCGAGCGGAACAGAGTTGAGACACTGGTCCGACATGTTGGCTTGCCCCAGACGTCCTATTGCTCAATGGCATACGCTTAAGGACCCCGAAGACGGCGACAAGAAGGACTAAAAGGTCGTTTGAGAATGTCCAGTTAAGGTAATGCACACCAAAGGTTCTAAGCAGACACGACAAATGTACAGAAAAAGCAAAACTTTTTTCCGTTTCGTTTCGTTCGCTTTCGCCCCCGACCCCCCCCCCTCCCCCGCCCCACTCGACAAACTATATATATATACAATATATATATATATATATATATAAAAATATGTATAATTCCCAACGATACTCATGGACGATGTAACCGAATGAGGCAGCATTACCCTAGAACAAAAAAGAAAGGAAAGGAAACGAGAATAGAGGTGTGTACTAAAATTCAAAGAAACAAAAAAAAGGAGAGAGAAAATAATAGAAAAAGGATGCGACGATCTTGTCAAGTAAACTTGGTCGTTTATTCGCAGAAAAGTAATCATGCACGAAATACATGGGAGACGATGTGAGAGAGAGAGAGCGAGAGAGAGAGAGAGAGAGAGAGCGATAGGATGGAGAGAAAGGACGAATGTCAGGGTGGGAGAGAACGCGTGTGCGAGAGAGAGAGAGAGAGAGAGAGAGAGTAAATACGAACAAAGAGAAAACAGGCACTTAGTAGGTATTAATAATCTATTATTAAAAAAAAAAACAACTAAATAACAATAAATACCACCAAGAAGATTTTAGTATTAATAAATATGTTCTCATGAAGTGTAGCGTCTTGTATATACGTATATATATATCTACCATATTTCTCTGTAGATGTAATATTGAATGAATTAAAACAAAAAAAAAAATGAAAAGAAAAAACCACGCGTCCTCTTGTCGAGGTATCTCGATGAAGCATTGAATATTTGCAAACAAAAAACATGTGTTTCTGACTTCCAAAAAATAAGATGTCTGGGTATGCCTCCAGTAGTAATGCGTTTCCTTTTTGACGTTCGAGCCGTGAACGCGTTTGATAAGGTGTTTATAATAATAATATTAATAATAATAATAATAATAATACTAATAATAATAATAATAACGTAACGCTATTTAGCCGATAGATAAAAAGAAGAGAAGGATGACGAGGAAGAAGACGAAAAAGTAAATGATTTGTTAGCGACAAATTTGTACAGGCCGATAGTCGTGCAGAGTATAATTAATTATTATATAGACGATTCTACGAGGCATGTAACGATTATATTTATATGTATACATATATATTTATATATGTATCTATATTATATATAAATAGAAAACGAACGCATCCATTGTCACGAACCAGTCGAAACGCTCTTACACACATATACATAATACGATTCCTACGTTTGAAAGGATAAGCTTACCTCGAAGTGTTTCGTTTCTCGTTAAATTCCGTTCCGATATCCCACCACGCGCAAAAGGACAATGCTTTGAATCGCGATATCCTCGGAAAGAAAATTACCTTAGACTATGCGTTACCTGTACAGGGAACCACGTACGTACGATCGAAACGAGACTCGCGTTCTGTTCCGTGACCGGGCGGTGTTCGACTCGCGGGAAAATATATGTACACTTGCATATTATACGCATGGTACGTATGTAAACACCGCACAAGTTTTTGTTATAACTGCGTCCGTCGATTATCACGGTTCTGCAAAGCATTATTTCGTAGTTCACATGTTTCGTCGACCGAGAGTGACCGTTGTAATCGACCGATGCACATGCGGCGGTTCGCGCGTGCGAAGAAAAGAAACACGAAATGCGCGAGAGAAACATGAAATCCGCGGGTCGCGCATGATCGCGTTTCGATCGTCGTCGTGTTCTCTCGAGACTATCGGCGCGGGATCGTCAAGAGAAATCGATGGGAATAAATGCGTTGTTCTAAATAATAATAATATTAATAATAATAATACACGAAACACTCGATTCTCCCTTCAGGCCGCGCCTCAACGTTTCAAACAAATACATATTATTATACGTAACGCGTGTACGTGCAACTGTAAAACATATATATAAATATTTACCACGTGTTATATATATATATTTACAGATACTGTTACTGTTTTTTCCAAACAACGGGCCTACCGATTGTACAACTTGCATTACTTATCGTTTCGTTGACCTACTTTTATCGAGAAAACAATGGGATTAAGAGAGAACGAGAAACACGAAAAATAAGTACACCGCCAGGCGTAGATGACGAATCGACGGTGATGATTCTCTTTAAACGTATTATTCACTGGGAAGAACAAAAAGAAAAGGAATGCGCGTGTACGATTAGAGAGAAACAAAACGAGTTCTTCACGTTGTATACACTTGTGAACCACGAACGTCCCGAGAATCTTACTATTATGTATATGTGCATGTATATCGTAGTAAATATACATACATATATAAAAAGAGAATCGATTGTTAGAAAGAGAAAAAAAAACTGACTTCGTACAGTATTAACTGAGTTCGACTGCTGTAACAAGTTTATGTATTTTATCGCATCGTTGAACCTTGAAGCTTCGAATTCGACTGAGGGGAGAAAGAAAGAAAGAAAAAAAAAGAGCAGAGGATAACGGGTCGGTTAGTACAATAATAAGTAGCGTCTGTTATATCGCACGTATGCGTGTAAAATCCCGAGGACGTTGATCGATTCGAGAAATTCGAGTTCTGTTCGAAGCTCCTCGGGAAACGTAGAACTTCCGGCGACGCGACGCACCGATAACCGAAAGCACGTTCGAGAACGCATTGTTATTGAATGAAAAAGAAATCTATGTAAACGGGCCTTAACGCTTTTTCCAGTTTACCTTCCCCCCATCGTGCATCTCTCTCGCATACACGTACACACACACAAACAAAAATAATATACAGACCCACACACACACACACACACACACGAATCAACGCATAGAGACTCTGTAAATATCACCGCCATGGAACGTACATATTTCGACAGGGAAAAAAACATGTCCTCGAATAGCCGTTGTGTACTTATTACCTATGTATGTCCATTCGTACTTAATCTCATCGTAGGCGTTAGGTGAAATGACAAAAATGAAAATACCGTTTCGAAGGGTCTTGTTTTCCGTCTCCCTCGGCGTTACAGTGAAAGAGAAAACGGAGAAAAAAATGTTGCACGCGACCGAGCTGTACTTTAATCGATCATATAAACGATAGAGTTATCGATAACACCGTTAGTGATAATTTACTCGTAACGAAGTCACGTGTCGAGGAGAATGGTCCAGATGTTTATCCGAGAACTTCGCGATGCTTATCGTTTTTTAGCTTTTCGTCGCGCATCACTGCGAACGTATTGGTCACGAGACGCGTATCACCTCCCAGATTCTCAGAGCCGCTCTACTAAAGTCCCGTTTCCGCTGTACAGCGATCAATTAGCCCGAAAACGCCGACAAAATTTAAGCAACAAACCTCTCGATTCATCTTCGAACTTTCAAGCACCTCCCGGTTCCAATTTAATTCTCAATAATTAATAAATAACAATTTCTGTTTTTACATGGGAAGTTAGCTAGCGATCGATATTGATTCTTTTTTTAAGGTCAAGTCCCAACACGCTTACTCTTTGACAAATTCTTTTGAAACTTCTTCGAGAAGTATTAATAACAGATTAATTTAATAAAATAAAAGAATCAAATCTAGCCTTCTACAGTTCAATAAACTTCTAAGCCCGATCGGCAGGATTAGGATAACAAATAACGCATAAGTGACAACAAATTTTCTCCACGTTTTCTGGCTAATTGACCAACGTTGTGTGGCGTAATCGGTTACGTCACAGCAATCACGAAGACCCATCGACCGTTATCGATGACTCCCGAGCCTAAGGGATAAGCCGATGTGGCATGAAATTCAACGTGGCCGAGCATCTCGTTGACCAATTGCAAGACCGATCGTTCAATAGTCTGCATTTCGAGGAACACTGGCTCTTCAGGCTAACTCTACCGGCAACATCATTTTTTTTGTATTTCGAACCATAAACGAACTCATTTCAAAGTTCTCTTAGCATCGCCGATTCGCAAATTGGAACGCTCACGATCGCGGAAAGCTCCGCAACGATCACTAAAACCGCCGATTCGTTTCGATATCATATCGCTTAATCGGTTCTCCAAAACAAAAAAGAGGCATCGTTTGAAGGCTCAGTGCGAGAATAATAGCGGATGATTGAGAATCTGGTCCAGAAAGGGTATCGATACTGTAAAAACAGCCGAAATTGAAGCGGCGCGGGTGTGTGCGCGCAACTTTGCCGATCGGCTCGCGGACTATGTGTATCGCACGCATGCACGATCTTGTATCGCTTGTAAACATTATTCCAATATCTATCGGAACCGGTGAACGTCATTCTGACCTCCAGTCATTTTAGACGATGCGAATTCGACGGTAGAACCCCCCGACGCCACGAGCATGCATACATATGTACATAATTCCGGGCCGCCGTTGCGTAGGTGGAATTAAAGCGCCGATAGAAAGCGAGAACGTTACTAGTACATTATAGTCTCCGGGATCATTACGTTGTAGATGCGGTGTTCAACTAACCAGAAATAGCTCGGTGTATCACGGCGCAATCGATGACGCGAGCTTCCGTCGGCAAGGCTGCGCGCACCACGATTACTCGTACGTTCCGTCGGAGAGCGCACTCGTTATTGAATGGGAAATCGATCATCGCGAATAACGTAAGGAGCGTAGAGTTAGAGGTGTGTAAACGTAGACACGTAGAGAGCGCAGAACTCTTAGGTACCGTGCATTTCGGTTAATTGGGACAAGATACAGTGTGGAGCCTCGCTGGTTGTACACCGGCGATCCCCACCACGCGTTCTTCGAAGTTCTGGAACTGGTGGCGGGGTGGCTGCATCACAGCCCGGAGTTGGGAGACAGATCCAGGCGATAATCGCCGTCAAATTTCTGTGACATTTCGATTGTTCGGTCTCGAATTAAAGAAGCATCTGCAAAAAATTTATACACAATTTTCGAAAGCTACATCTCGTAATCTGAACACTGTACCAGTTGATCGGGACAGACGATACAACGCGTCCCAATTAATCGGAATCCATATCATTCCATTCCCCCAGTTCCGGGTCCCGTGATCGAGACACCTGGATCGAGATCGAGATCCCCGGACTCCGGCAGAAGCGCCGAGCATGCATGGATCACTATACTCAACCAGGTTCGGTTCTATCATTTTTTCAGGACCAATTATCATAAACGATTGTATCCGTAGCATGTCCGAGTCACGTACTTTACGGCAGCATTGTACTTAAACGAAGAGAAAAGAGAGAGAGAGCGAGAGAGAGAGAGAGAGAGAGAGAGAAACTTTAGACGAGAGATTAAGAGAGTTTAACCGTTTTAAGAAAGGCGTCGTGAGCCCGATATCGATCGAGATCGCCACGAGCTGCTTGCACAAGCGGGAAATGGACGTATATAATAACATCGTTGTTTCTCCGTCGACGAACCGTGTTTGTTCTCTATATTATACATACACGTATATGTATATATAATATATAATCTGATTTTGTCCGGAACCGACCGATGTGAAACAGATTTTACAACAGGTTCGAAGAAAATAAAAAATGAATATTCGTTCAGAAAACACACCGACCTCCAATCATGTTTAGAACACGACAATGATCGGGCACGGCATCGCGCTTCTCACACCTGTCTTTCGATCGTTGCACCCGGGGTTTTTTGTATTCTCGTATGCAATGAAAAGCGTACGCTCCAAAGAGACATTTTTCTAATTAAGAAATTTACAACGAGCATCAACCTGATTAGGGGGATCTAGATGAACACTCTCCAACGACGAGTTTTTTCCAATGGAATCATATACTAACACATACATATAATATTTAACGTACGAGATCTTCGATAGAGAGAGAGAGAGACTCGTGTTATATTGTATACTGTTCCGTAATTGTTCACAGAGTTCTTTTACGTTTGATCGTTGAACTAATCGGTAGTACGGGTTACCCTGCATCGGCCGTCTGCAATTCGTTTCGCCGACACTGTTGCCATCGACGCGATTCGACCGACACTCTGTTCTCATCGATACGGATAAAAAGCGTAAAAAATTATTTTCATCGAACAATTTAACGATCGCGTACCAAAGCGGGAAGACACGCGTTAGCATCGCAAACTGGGATGCATAATGGGCCGGTGTGACCTCTTGCGGGGCTCGGGTCAAAAATTTTGTGGGGTCGGAATACACACTCGAATCCTATACTTAAATTTCACGATAAGGAATTATTTATTACAAGTACAGAGAATGTTATATTTTTTGTAAGATGAATATTACATAATTTTTCTCGGTTTTTTCGCCGCAAAATCTTTGATTACGTCACGAAAATTGATCGAGTTTGCCACTTCGGGTCCTGCAAAATGTCCGAAGCGATCGAATCCTGTTGGTGAACACGGACCGTCGACGAAAACGTAGTGTCGACTCGTGTCGGCGAGAACAGTGCCGGCGAAACGAGTTGTCGACGAGCCCAAGGTAACACCGGTAGTATAAGTGTCGTTGAAGTAGCCGAACGACCAGAGAACAGTTAATTCTATGTGAAAGTTAAGTTTGGAAATTAATCGTTCCTTTTCATTCGACGTATTTCCCGCGGATTTGTATACGTAATAAATACACGTAGAATAGACATGCGTTTAATACGAGCTAAGGATAATTTTTAATCGATCTTGAGGTAATAAAAATTAATTTTCAAGTAAGACATATCGTTGTTGCATTGTACGCCTGAATGGACGCGCACACGAACGACATCCACGGAGTTTTTGTTTAGCGACGTTCATCGAACATGCTCGAACGAGATGGAACGTTTCGGTTTTGATTTATAAGTGCCGGTGCATTTTCGTTTGAAAAGAAAGAAAAATACATACATCGGAGTCGAAATGCCATTACGCGCGCTCAGTCTCGTCGTCCGTTTTGTTCGCGCAGCCGTAAGCTTGTCATGCAAGACGGAACACCGACGTTATAATTTCACGTACAATTTCACGTCAGTTTTATGATGGATTAACGTCACAACTGGCTACTATTACATTGACAGGAGAAATAGGTAAATATTTTACAGGTTAATCGCGATCATCGCGTTCACGTTAAACGATCGAGCTGTTCACTGGTCAAATCGATTAATCGCCATACGAATTCTTTTGATCTTCGCTTAACATTTTGCTATATAGTCTCTACTTTTAGTTAAAATTAACGAGTTAATCGATTTGGCAAAAGAGCGGCCGGATATCGTGAAAATTCAGGCAGCTTCTTGCACGACTATATTTGCATAAACAAAGTAGACTGCAAGACTGAGCCATGGTCCTTCATTGTCGTGTAAATTGTCGGAAGTTCATTTATTTTTAAGAGTACACCGAAGGTACAAAAAAACAATTGAACTTGTTCGTCAGTCTTCCGGTTTACAGCCGTGGCTCCAATAATTTTCTTAACAATATCATTGGCCTTCACAACTCGTTGAACTTACGAAACCTCGGATGCGATCTGAAGCTCGAAACATTTCACGTAGAATCAACTATTTAAAGGTTACACCACCGGCTGGATGATATCACGCGTTTCAGTGATCGATAATCTGATAGTTAAAGCGTTAGTGATCGAGAATACCGTGGGATCGCGTGCTTCAGGCCCGGGCAACTTCTTCCCCGCCGTCGGTTCTCGACTCCCACCACCGGTGTCCCGGTTTCCCCACTGTCTGTTTCATATTACCCCTACCGTGCTTCGCCGCTCCTACTCTCCCCACTCTTCTCCCGCGCTCCACGGGAGTTCGGTGGGGAGGACTCAGGAGTGGGGAGAGGAGTCGTCTGCGGCTCGCGAGCCGCGAGTTGCCCAGGCCTGGCGTACATTATTACTTACCGGCTTGATTCGCGCAACAACAAAACGTAACTGTAAATAAGGGGCTGCGGAAGTGTGTACCATATCATTTTCTAATTGTTATCGGCGCTACCTGTATCTATGTAACGTCTGAATAGTGCCTTTCATTGCTTTCGAAATGATTTCCGTGTGTAGCGCGCCACTGGTGTATGAAAATCGATCGATGTCGCCGTTCGCGATGTCACATTTAGAGACACGCTATAGCTATAGCTAAACGACATAGGGAAACGAACGAGCCACTAAGCCAAATTTATTACCACAGAACGAGCACTCATTACAGTAGCGGGCACATCTCCATTTAAACATTACAATTACCATATATTTAGAGCGATCGTTCAAACCACTCTTGATCAGAGGAATCGAAGAATCAGACAAATTCGAGAAAAAAAAGTTCATTCATAAAAAAGACGCAATTTTACCGAGGAAAAATAAAACCGATATATATATATATATAAATATATACATATATTTTTTATTATGTTACAATTGAATATTCGAAGGAATGTCTGTGTCTTTCAATTCGCACTTGTAAAAAAATATTCTTCTGGATATATTCGTCACCGATTATTTCGTAATTTTCAATGGATTTTATTATCGTATACTTTCTCGAACAGTAATATAATAATAATTAACCGCATTATATCGGAGTTCGATGCGTGCAAGGTTTTCGAGAGAACGGTTACAATCTAAACTTAGATACTAGTCATTTTTCCAGCAGAGAGCTGCTGATTAAAAGTTAACGCTACTTGTTACGTTCTTTGAACAAGATCATAGGAAATAAAAGATTATATTGTATTTGTGAATGTTCTTGAGTGTTTCACGCCCATGTGTTGTTTATCATTCAGAAAATTACGATCGAACGTTCCCGTGTAAATTTGTAGTTCGACAAACCGTTATTTTAATTGTCTACTCGAGAGGCTTCTAATAAAAGATATAATGAGTGATACAAATACCGCATATATTTTCATTCGTGCAGTAAACTTAAGTACGTCGTGCATGCAGTTGAAACAAGAAATTATATTAGTCTAGATCGTCTTTTGTTTTCCATATTTTACTCAACAAGTTTAATTCGTCGACCGACAATTGTTATCATGGATCACACCATCATTTATCATAAACGAGCGTGCCGTTTCAATGGACGAACAATCGTTGTGGTAAGACCAATAGCATAATCCAACCTCCTTTATTATTTATTTAAACTTCCGTTAAAATAAATACAACTCTTATACATATTATTTTCTTTCTACGAGAATTGTCACAAAAATATCAAATGTATCCTAGCAAAATTGTCCGTATAAATATGACTCATTTACATAAATAAAAAGCTATTACGACATAAAATCAAAAAGATCAGCACAGTGTTTGGCAAGCGGAGCACGCTCGAAAGCATTTCGCGATATGTTGGAAGCGAATATTTTGCGGTAGCATGATCGCATACAATACGTGCCTAAGACCTGTGATGCCTGTGATTTTTTACGAAACGAATAAATACTCGTGGCAAGACGACGCGAACTTCCAATGGATATTAATGGAATCGCGGATATTACGGGATTCTTAAATCTTCGATTAATGTTTCGATCGTCTTCGCAATCATCTTTATTTTCGTCGGGAACGTGGACTGCGCCAGTCTTTCGAGCATGGTCGTTTCTGTTAACAATGTCCTGAGATTGTTCAAGCTTCTTTACCGTGTAACTGCGAAACGCTGATCGGAACAATACGTCGTGAACGTACCGGCTGTCGGGTTAATGTTGTTAATGATCGTCAGTTGAAAATTGCACGTAGCGACGAAACACGATGACGCAATTAGAATATTAAGAAACGGAAATACCGATACAGCTTAACCTTTGGACGATGGACCTCGAGTCGCGCTGGGTGGGGGTGTGACGTAGGAACTGGTAGGAACCTGAAGCCTGTCCGGACCTGCCGCGCCAGGCCGACACGCGCTGTCAAGGCTTTTCTGGAAATTCAGTTTACACGAGCGTATCGTAGCTAAAATTAATTTTCGAGCTAGGACAATTGTGTCAGCCAATTATATTATACAGTACTCTAAGGGCCGTTGTCCAGAGTAAAACAAAATCGATTGTTGTTTCTCCGCGTGTAGAACGATGCCGGAAATGCAGCTGATGGCGTTCAAAGATAACAGATCGTTTCGTATCTCCTCACCGTGATTCGTCACTGACAAACTGTCCTTTTAATAGCCTCGTATTTAATCAACAATAGCAGACCTGTTTCAGTTCTCTTAGTGTCCTTCACTTTAACGATGCCACCTAACGTCAACGAACAATTCCTACAAATATATATATATACACATATATATGTATATATGTATACCGTAGAACGATAAATAGGATAAAAAGGAATAATTAGAGCGTGAAATTTTAATTGCCAGTAGATTTGAACAATTTTAATATAACGTTATCTCTAAACCAATCTTCAATCTTCTACAGGGAATTGGACTTTGCGTGGTTGATATCCCAAGAATGATTTAACAAATCGAAATAATGTCGAAACCAGGAGCAACAAATTGTGGCGGAGACCTCGTTTCAATTTTGTTACTCTCCATTGTTGTTTTATTTGGATTTGTAGAATAGCTCGTTAATATTTACTACCGGTAATCTATTTACTGTTAACAATCTTTGTGAAGACGTTGCTGTTGTGAAAGGGTCCAACGCAAAGATGTACAATATAAACGAAACATTGATAGATTTTACCAGCATCAAACAACGATTCAAAAGATATACATACATCTAACTAAACATACTCTAACGTAACGTTAAAAGAAGTGAAATGAAAAATCTCAAGCGCACACCTCGTTCAAGCATCGTTTTGGCTGTCGGAAGAAAGACTCGATGCTAGAAGATCGGTTTGAGTTATTATTTTTTACCGAGCAAAGGGAACTGTCCATTTTTTTACCATACTCTTTATTTACATACATATTTATTAAAACAGTGAAGCCTTGATATAAAATGTTGCAGTTCTACTATTTTTTCGTGACCTCGCCGAGCGTGCCGAACGTAGAAGAGGACTGAGCATAACCAGGCCTAGGCAACTAGTGCTACGAGAGTCGATGACGTAGATCGGCTCCCCCACTACCGCGCTCCGGGAGCCTGTCCGGACCTGCCGCGTCAGGCTGACTCGCGCTAACGGTGTAGCCGATCTACGTCAAGACTCAGTTCACTTTATATCGTGTTTAGGGCCGTTTTAATAAGAAAAACGCCATAAATAAGTTGGTGAAGGTCCCATAAAAAATAACGTAAAATGCCCCGCACTGGAAGGGATATTCATTTTTCTTAGATCATGCAGTTCCTGTTTTCTTACGTCAAGGCTTTACCGTATACTATACAGAAAATTGAAGTGCTTCGTGGCGAGGTGATGCTGCAGCATCATTCTCCTTCAAAGTGATACATGTTAAACATCAGCCGAGAAAAGGACGCGATCCGATGATCCAATTTGAATGTCCTGAGCACCTCAAGCTTGAAACGTGAATGTCTTAACAACTTGTAATCATTTCATTGCATATTATATACATATATACATATAATTAAGAGTTAGCGCTACAGTGTACTGTACATCCATAGAAGTTATTACTAAATCACATAATTATGTAATAAATATTGTTGTTAACATAAAGCCTGTTTCAGATGAATTATTTTTCTCGTTTTCGATGCTCTCGAAACGTACGATTCTATTCTACTGAGCTTTTATTCTTCACCGTTTCTCCTTACGCTTGTTACATTCTCAGTTTTCCTTGTCTCTTAATTAGTCTTAATCAATCTTTTGAATTAATTACGAAAAATTGTACAAGTGATTTATAAAACATCATAGACACGTTGATTTTAGAAAACAAACTGACAACTTTGGTGGACAACTTTATTTTCTAAGCTAACCGAACACCTTTGTTATTTAAGAAAATAATTGGTGTACGTAGACTAACGTTAGCAGTTTCTTACAAGAAAAATTATCAAATAAAATACTATGAAATATGTTGTACGATCTGAAGATAGAAAAGCAAAGTTTACCGATTAAAATGAATATTGCGTCGAGAAGGAAGTAGCAGGAAGCGAGACGAGCATTGCGTTCGAAGATTGTTATTGTGTCCATTTTAGGCTCAGCCATAATTTGTAATGCCTAAAACATTTAATAACGAAATAAACAGAAAATCACAATACACCGGTGTCGTTCTATTCTCCTTTAGAATTCAATATCATAACGATTTGTTTAGTTCCTACTAGCTTGAATTATTGTAAAATCACGTGGCTGAAATGTGCAAGTAAGAAATGCAAGTTACAAATTCTAAAACGACGTGGTAAGTATACGCGCAGTATCGTTAGTGCAACGAAGCATGAACAACGTAAGTAAAAATATAATGTACGAATTAAAATGTGCGATAGATTTTAACCCCTTGCCGTATTTTAACGAGTCAGGTTCGTGATGAAAATTTTAAACAAAGTCTAACAAATACGAATGTTGCGCCTTTCTTTTTAGATGAAATAAAATTTGATTTACTTGCAATCAATATTTCACCATTAAAATCCATGTAAGGATACAAAAAATATATTTTTCTGTTCTCTTCTACGATATTTTTAGGGACGAAGACGTTTTAATCACTGTAACCGTAAAGAAAATAGTACGGCAAGGGGTTAAGAGTCTCAAAAGGGAAGCAAATTTAATAAAATCGCAGAAATGATTTCTTACCTCGTAATTCGAGAAACGCGTTTCTAACTGTAGGGAACGATTGGACAATAAATGTACTCGCATTACAATGTAAAGTATGCCGTTTATTTCACAATGAACGATGTAAAATCACGGGGACTAGACGATTAGCATTACGTTGTTACAGAATTGGGTAAACAATCCGACAGAATCGTTACGGTAGAAAAAGTGAAAGTTCTTAGATTACAATGCTAGAAACTAATGTGCATCGTGCACATTGCTAGTTACCGATAGACACACGTACATACGTATGTATATCGTGATCGATGGGACACGAGGTTCACGGAAGGCTGCGTAGAAAAAATAGTTTATTACGTAAGAACTAATTAAAAATTGTACAGAGAGATAACGGGAGACGTAATGTACAATGTTTACTACTAAATTATAGATACATACAAGCTACTCTATAATTATGTTGATCAGTTGCTTCAGTAAGCTCAATACTGGCGGTAGGACGATCGCTTCCGATTTGTCGTTTGTTGACTTTTTCCGGGAAGACCGAGGGCGTACGGTTTTTGTGCGTTTGTTGACAGATAATAGATGCCTCGAGCTCTGCAAAATTTTCCGAACGTAATCTTAAGTCCCGCGATCAAACCTTCCTCCGCGTATTCACGTTTTTCTGTGTGAAAATTCGGTGGCAAAGGAAAGCCAATTAATTTTTTCGGAAACTACACGGAGAAAGGAGCTTGACAAAATCTTTCTTCTATATTCTTTCAGGACCATGAGGACTTGCGAAGAGAAAATGTATCGAATAGTTTTAATATTATTTTACTCTTTTTTTTTAAATATTATTTTATCTTATTCGAACCACAGAGAAACGATTTTTTTAATAAGAAAGATTGCTCACGTATGAGGGGCGTCTTCTCCCATCAGAATATATTCTTCCAGCTGCGGTTTGCACCATCCGATCAGGTAGGAGAAAAGATTTCCGCACGGGGCTGCCCAGAAGCCTACTTTTGTCGTGATCGACTCTATGTAGTAAGGCGTTACCTTTGTGTGATCGCATGACAAGGTCTCTGTTAACACACCAAGTCCCATTGATTTCGTTTAAAATCGCTCGGATTAAAAATTGCAAATTTTCAAACCAATCAACAGTAAAAATGCGTGGCCTCGAAGCTCAGTTTTCCGAATTTGACGGTCGATCGAACACCGAATATCACCCAGCAGAGCAAATAGCTGCAGCGATACGCCCACAGACGGACGCGCCACGTGATTGGCCGCTCGATAAGCGTCAACTCCGCCCCAGAGCCCCGAGTCTCTCGCTTACCGAGCGGTCACTGTAACCGCTCGACGGAAGTTTTCTCTTAATTCGCTCAAACGAAATTACTTCCTCGACACGGCGCAACGTAATTGCGAAGAAACGAGATTGCGTGCAACGAGTTTCTTTCTATAATGACCAGAAGGTAAGTAAAAACGAAGTGAAAATTCGTACTTACGAAGCAAAGAAGTCGTCGCGCATCCGGGTTGGCTCGAGCCTCCGTTCACGTAAAAATCCGCGTGACCGGTCGGCCCCCACTGGCCCAATATACCAGCACCGGTGTGGATCACGTCGACAAAGTACGCATCTGATTCGTCCAGGTCCATCGACCGGTTGCCGTTCATGTAAAAAAATATTGTCGGATCGAGCCCTGTCCGGAACACACGAAAAAAAAAACCGTTATCATTACGCAACAACGAATTAGATCTGATTCGGAGCACTGTATACTTTGTTCTTGATTCTGACACTTTTAAATGCCCGTTTCGAAAATTATCGATATACAATGTTTTATCGATAATTGTCCGAAGCTCGGGTCCGGCCCGTATCATGTTACACTTCTCGGCGACAGCAGCCTTTCGAGCTTCAGGGTATACCCGTTGTGGTAGGGATAGTTTTGGGACAATTATAGGCCAGACACCTGGGACATTTATCGATAAAACACTGTATTTACTATTTTATTAGGAATTTATTTTTCCTTAATTCAAATAATTGAATATATTGAAGCTTCTTCGTTAGATTTTGTTAAAAATTTTGATTATGCACCGAATGAATGTCTCCGGGTAATAACAGATTGCAGAAGTTACCTGTGATTCTTCCAAGCTTGTCCTCGGGTAGGTAATTCGCAATTAGGCCACCTATATGCGCGCCCACGCTGTATCCGAGCACGTGTATGTTCTCCACACCCGTGCCACGTGGATGATCCCTCAAGTACCTTACCAATTGAGCAATACATCGAGCACAAAAATCTGGACCCCACTGTATCTGTGATAGACAGGGCTCGCGTACCAAGGTACCATAATCGACGATTATAATATTGTAATTGCCTCGCGTGAAATACGCTGAAATCGAAAGTTTCAGCAGAGAAAGAATTATGGTCCGTGGTTGTGCTGATCACTAAGATGATTCAGTGAAACTTGCCAACTATCAACAACAACTGATTACCGTTAGGGTATTTGTCTTTTTCTTAGATTACTATTACGTTCTATCGAACACTGAAACTGTTTTAGATGTTCCGATACTAAACGCACTTTACGATCAACGAGAATTCAGTTCTCTTTCCAGGGTGTATGAAAATGACAATCCCAATTACTAGAACTCGACCGATATTGTATAATTACTAAACATATTTTTTGCAACAGAATAAAGAAAACCATCTATTAATTGTCAGAAAACTCTTACTTTTAGTAATTTAATTTATTTTGACTCATTAAAATTCTTTTAGTTAATAACGCTATGGATGTATGTATAAGTACATAGGTTACTGGAAAATCGAAGTCGCTATAAATTAAATTAATGGTCAAGTAAAACATAAGTTCATACGTATTTTATTATTTTTAAACGATGCAGCCATCCCTGCAATGGCCATATATAATTCTTATGAAACAGTTATTGCCGTGGATGAAGTATAATTTATGTTATAGGCATCAGGTAATTAACTTAATCAATTTACCTAATTGTAACAGATACATCACTTGTCTTAAACCTTTTGCGGAAACGAAGATTCAAGTACAATAATTCTTGAGCAATTAACACTTCGCTACCGTGGACGAGATATCTCGCTTCCACGACGTCGATAGACCGATGCTATGTTTAATGCTCAATGTTCAAGGGTCAAGTGGTCAAGTGGTCAAGTGGTCAAGTGGTCAAGTGGTCAAGTGGTCAAGTGGTCAAGTGGTCAAGTGGTCAAGTGGTCAAGT
>CM052219.1:17320522-17383763 GCA_028454225.1 Lasioglossum leucozonium
GGTCAAGTGGTCAAGTCGTCAGTGGTCAAGTGGTCAAGTGGTCAAGTGGTCAAGTGGTCAAGTGGTCAAGTGGTCAAGTGGTCAAGTGGTCAAGTGGTCAAGTGGTCAAGTGGTCACTAGTCAAGTGGTCAAGTGGTCAAGTGGTTAGTTGTCAAATGATCAGTGGTCAAGTGGACAAGTGGTCAAGTGGTTGCCCGTTTCAAATTTGCAAAGAAAACATTTCATATAATTAATAAAGATACACGATTAAAAATTCTGTCCACAGCATTGTACGACGAAATCTTGATGACGAGATATCTCGTCCACGGTAACCGAAGGGTTAAGAGTACTTTTTCAATATGGACGTGGTAAAAGAATTTTAAACAGACCCGATACGTGTCTTCGAAAATCAATTAACCATCCAGTGCAATTTTCATGTGTACATTTCTTTTTACATTCTTTCCAATTTTTTTTTGTTTCATACGAGCTCAGACCTTTTTATACATAAGAATGTTTTGTTGTGTGCAATCGCTGCTATTAGAAAAAAAGCAATATATTCAGGAATTCTCTGGCGAATGGCACTGAATGATTAACGCTAACTCGCAGGAGCGAATCTAAGGTATTGTTTGTTAAAAATTACCTTTCCGAAGATCTGGACTAGGTATTAAACTCCTCCCGCCGCCGAAACCATGAATAATGATTTTCGTAGGGTGCGACTTGTTGAACTTGGAATAATGAAGCGACTCGAATCTTCGAACGTCTAAGCGTAAAGGTTTCTTTTGCGTGTCTCTGAAAAGAAAAGCCATTAAACAGGAGTGTTACTGCGGATATAGAAAGTTGCGTTCACCTCTTTGATCATCTCTCCAGTGAAACTGAAAGTGGTCACACCGCCGAGTTAATTAAGATTACAGTTTGATAAATAAAACTGGGGATTTCACGCTAAACAATCAAAACATTTAACGAATCCAAAAATATTCTTGCGCGCCATCGCTGAACTCGAAAATAAAATATTCCGGAAAAAAAATGAAAGCTTGAAAAATGCGTGACGTAGTCGATCGCGCTCGTCACATTCAATGATATGCATTTCCAGGAGAAAGACGACGAGAGGCCGTCGAAGAAAGGAAACGCGACTGCGGGCAGGTCGAGTAAAAGTATCCGAGACACGCCAGAGCGACGCGACTACACAGCTAACGGAGAAAGGTGAACCTCGAAACGAGGCCGCTTTCAGTACACGGCAAAATGATCATGATCTTGAAACCGAGAGTCTTACGTCGTGGCTCTTCCTCGCGGCGTTCCAGTTGGCTCTCGAACGCCGGAGGAAAGTCAGGAACACCGCGCGCTCGAACGACGCAAAATGCAAACCACGCCGAAAGTTGAAGCGCGTTAAACAACACTTTTACGCAACGCCTATCTCATTTTTTATACAGGCCAGAGCATCGATGGTTAACACCAAATAATCTAAAGAAATTTTTATCGTTCACCATTTGAAATATTAAATTGTTCGAATGCTTTGCCGTACTGTTTAAATTTTTCAAAGATTTTTCACGTCATTCTGACGAGTCATTTTGATATTTGAGAGAATAAGAACAACACTCGTGGTGTTTATTAATTATCTTTATAAACACCGTCGATTTATAACATTTCTATCGTATTATATATTCACGAAAGTCTCTAATTAACGAGGACACTAAGGAACAAACAAGCTGGGTAAAAAATAAATTTGTCTAACGCTTTCTGTTATTATAGAATTTCGTGAATTATCCGTGAACTTACCTCGTGTATAAATAAAACTCAATTTGCGGATGCGGGCACTCGAAGGGCGGCTTCGCGCAGGACGAACTGTTGAACAGGTCCTTGAACGTTTTGGTATCCGCACTCGCGCCGTCTACGGAGAAACACAGCTCTCGTTAGCGTCGCTTTAACGCTCGATTTCCTCTGGAAACGATCGTCCGTTTCTCGGAGGACCGTAATTTCGCGATTTATCGCTCGAACGCGATCGACCGTACGTAATCGACGCAGCAAGTTTCGTACTGAAAATCATCGATCCGTTGCGGGAATCTAGAATAATAGGCGAAGGTCGTCCCGTCTAGACATCTACCATGCCGATTGTTTTTTTTTCGGAATAACTGCAGCTGCACACGCATTTTATTACGTTTCAGTAATCTATGCACACGTTGCTCGCACTTTGGAGTTTAACCGGCGTGGTTTCTATTTCCAGATAGGTCTGCGCTGTACAGCGAGCGCCGATGTAGACACGGAATGCTTCGGAACGACGGTTTTCCAAAACATTCGGACGTCCGCGATTGTGTTGTGTAATTCACATTGTATAACGAGCATCTTTAATCCATTATGATAATTATTACAATAATTTTGTCAGTATCTGGCAGTGGTACAGTTAAATACCAACAGGACTTTTTTGACAAAATTCTGAACACGTTCAGAAAAAAGCTGCGGTTCAGCTTTTCATCGAGAGCACAGAAACAATGACTAGAATGTCACACTTATTGATCGAGGCGTAGATCATGCAGAAGTTTGGTGAAGAAGACGAAGAGAGACAGAGGACAAAGTCTCGCTGTCAATGGTGAAGCGTGTCCTTTTACAGTTATTTTCTCAACGTTTCACAGTCGTTGCATCTAGCTTCGCCGTCGACAGTATCCTGACGAAACCGGCTGCAGTTCTTGTGAAACGCACTCAAGATTACTCCAGAAGGAGATGACTTACGCCTGGAAGCTTCGACGGCTAGAATTATGCAATTCTCACGGTGTTGTGGACAATTTATCGGACTATCAGTAGGATCAGTATTAGATTAGTATCAGATTAGGAGTACTATCAGGATTAGAGTACGCGTACATAATGAAGAAGTTTGATTTGCTTGCGCAATTGAAGAAGGCAGCACGCCGGAAGCAATAAAGTGTTTGCTGGCAATTGCTTATGATGTCACCAAGTATCTTTGATCGTAGATCCAAGAAGTTGAACTGCACGGGAATAGTACGAGACAACGAAGAAGACGAAGATGACACCGGAAGCAAAAAAGCATTTGCTGACGATCAACAAGTACTTAGGACGTGACACAGTGTCCTTGATCATAGATCCTACGGAAGTCGAATGGTGCGGGAATCGAGCGCAACTAGACACACAAAGATGACGAAGATGACACCGAAAGCAAAAAAGGGTCTGCTGACGATCACCAAGTACTTAGGACGTGACAGAGTGTCCTTGATCATAGATCCTACGGAAGTCGAATGGTGCGGGAATAGAGCGCAACTAGACACACGAAGAAGACGAAGATGACACCGGAAGCAAAAAAGCGTCTGCTGACGATCACCAAGTACTTAGGACGTGACACAGTGTCCTTGATCATAGATACTACGGAAATCGAACGGTCGAAGAAGACAAAGAGGACAGCGCACCGGAAGCAAAAGAAGCGTTTGCTGACGATCGCAAATTGCTTAGGATGTCACATGGATCCTACAGAAGTTGAACTTTGAATAGTTAGGGGATTGGAGGAGAAGTAGAGGCGCGAGATGGTTAGCCGCGGACCGGTGCGACGCGGCGCGGCGCGGCGCAGTGCGGCTAGCAATTACTTACGGTGCTGGAGCGTCTGCAGTAAAACCAGGAGACCGAGGAGCAGATATCTCACGACACTGACCGCCATCTCCCGCACTCCCGTAGTTTGTGATATAACATCCAGCCAACGGCGGTGGTGAAAAAAATCAGCGAAACTGGCGTTCAGCGGTCGCTGGTTCACGCCGGGTATCCTCTCCGGTGGCCGATCGCGAAACGCTAAGTCACCAGGTTGGTTGGAGGATAACGGACGAGCAGACAACCACACACCCGAGGGGGAACTTTTAGAAAGTAAACGGGCTCTCCCGGGCACTGTCCGGCACGCGGGGGATTCCTCTCTGGTTTTACACGTATCGCGTGCGCGCGTGTACGCACCAGGCGCATTGTCGTCGTATGGTCACCGTGTACATAGAGCGGCGCGCTCGTCGAAATAGGTGGAATTATACTTCTGTGCAACTATGCACGCCCAACAACGTGTTGCATCTTTTGCTCGGGTTTCGCGGTGTGCGCGCGGCTGTTTCCGGGAAAGTGTCGCGTGCGATTACGTTCCTCCGACGTTTAATTATCTCTCTCTCTCTCTCTCTCTCTCTCTCTTTCTCTCGTGATGTTGGGACGAGCGCGGTGGGACGAGCAAGCCCCGCAGATCGAATGAAACCCGAACGAGAAAGTTCCACGGCTAGGTAATACCAGGCGGAACAGGATTCGAGAGTTTAATCGCAGCCTGTCGATGGGAAACGGTGACGAAACCAACGGGGATCGTGTTATTATCGTTCTACCGAATCGCTATCCTAATTCCACCGTTTCCACGCACTTCCACGCTGACCATTCCACTAAATAATGCCGCGTTCACGAGCAACCGATTTTTTAAGCGGTCTTGCGAGGGCGAGTGCGAGAAATTCGTCGATTTTTATTAGGCTTGTAGGAATCTCCCGTTTTATGTTAAATTCGTGAACGATTGATGTACTAATTTTACTATTAACCTGCTCAGCACTGGAAGCGGTCACAAAGCTCTATTTATGTAGGTTTTGACCAATTTTTATCTGAATATGTGCTTGGATACGAAAAAATTTGTCGAACCAATTTCCATGCAACAACTTCATAATTTCAATAATTGTCAAATGAAAAATATAAAAAATATTTAGTTGGATCGTGTACAATTTTTATTAGAGTATCTGAATAAAGAAATTTCAAAGATTTCCCATGGAAGTAGCTGTATAATTTTAATAGTTAAAAAAAAACAATTGGGACGTGTACAATTTTAAACAACAAGAAATGTTAATGACATCTTATCGTACACGAGGCTTTGAATGTCAGATATGATTTCTTAAAAATAGTTAATGCGAACGTTTGTTGTATTAAAAAATGCTCTCGTTACAAGGAGTAATTTTATCGTCTATGATTATCAATAAAAAAAAAGAGACGAGACATAAATGGGACATGAGTGAAACGAGTAACTAGCGTGAACGGGGCATGGCCAATGTCTTTCACCTGGCAAGAACGCGCGTGCACATATAACACGAGAGCAGCGAATTTTATAATAGTTCGCTGCACTACCTTGACCCCCTGAAAGAAACATGTGAGTTCTTGAAAAGATCGGCTTACAATTTATTGTCAATAATCAGTATTTTTCATTTTTAATTACATAATACACTCAAAATTACAATATACATACATATTTTACATAATTATTGTTATAATAATTATTAACAAACCAGACCATACCGGCGTGTAACAATGATTCATTTTTCACTCTAAGTTGCGGCTACATATTAATGCATTATAGAGCAGGCCTGCTATTATTAAACAGTCAAAATAGATTTTTTTTTTTAAATGCCCACCACGGGAATTGATTAATATCTGTTAGACTCAGCACAGGAGATCATTACGAAAATACACCTCGAGAATCATGAATCCGAAGTGCGAAATGAACGGACAATAATAATAATAGATGCGGAGAGAATGTATCACAACAGCGATTGAAATATTTTTGTTCGACTCGTTTTGCCAACCGTTAATGCCCGATGCAATTTTTCTTGAGACAATGATGCACGCGACGATCGAATTCTACGGTGTCCGTGTCCAAGACAATCGAGAGGACATCGGGTATCAACCATTAACGCATCACCGTGCAACGAGCGGAAATGTTTATGCAAAATAAAAGATTCGAGTCGATCGTCGCGAAACTGTATAAATACAAAAATCCGCCGACAGACTCTCAAGTGAGATTCGCGCGACCGTAGCCGTATTAAAGAACTCAATTCTGTCATCGAAATACCTTCTGCGTTTCTGCAAGTTTAAATAATTCCGATGTTTTTGCGTTTCATTAATTTTTTATCATAAATGCGAAAAATTTGTAAATGTTACATAATAAATAAATTGAAATTCAGTCTCGTCTCGCATGAACGAAAAATATGTCGAGCAGTATTCGCATGTTCTTAAAAATAGAATAAATAATAAACTCCGAATATATTTCTTTTAATTCAATCAACATCGTGTGTTTAACATTTATTAATACCGGTTGGCAATGCGTTAAGTAGAGATACCCAGTGCGGTGACGTGAATCGCGATGATCGACCGGTCGTGTAATAGATCTTTAACGCTAAGATCGTGTACTTTGATGCACAGCACGGAAGAGCAGATTCTTTTGACTGACGCATAAATTCTAGGTGTCGAATATTCTTAACGAATACGTTATTGTCTGTTAAACAATGAATCCGATCAACATTAATATTGTCAGAACATACACTAGGATAGATCAAGTTTGTATAAGTATATATATACGTATATATGTATATGTATACAGAGGTGCGCTCATGTACACAGAGACACTCACACTAAATACACGTCTGTGACAAATTGCAAAGGAAACGTGTACAGCGAACGAGCAGACTGTTCAACAGCTGACAAAGATTGAAAAAAAAGAGAAAAACATTAAAAAGATCTCGGATCTCGATTTCGAGATCATTTTGGTACCGCGATCGCTATTGCTCGAAGTAACCCTGATTTTGTGATTTAGACGATAACACGTATATATTTGTATGCAATAATAACAAAAAGTAACAACAGCAACGTTCAGTAAATAATGGTTGTTATTAAACTGACACTTATCCGTGCTAATCTTCTGTGAAATTGCACGAGGAACGCAATGAATCCACGTGTATTATTAACTTTGTGCTTTCTAGAATGTTTCGTTCGTGTAGAAGATCGCATTTCGATAAATGAAAACGGCTCAAAACAACTAGCTTGAACAACTGCACGCCAATCTCCTCGGAATTCCTTCGCAACTTCTCATGAATAAAGATTCGACGAAGAGAAACACTTGGCTGGTTCGATCCAATAGAATGATCGCGAAGACCGTGTGTATACAAACGAATCGGGCAAACATAATTATTCGATCAGGTTCGCTGTATGCAGTTCTGGTTCGTACATCTTCCTCGAACAATAAACTATTCCGCGCGACACAAAAAACAGTCTTATCGGCCGATCGAATACAAATCTATTTACTCGTACAATTCGAAAGTTTCACACGCAGAAGCACAATCAACGTCAACGAGGAAATGTTAAACTTTATTTTCCTTATCTCGTTTTACATGACGTTTAGACGGTCCACGATACTCCCGTGCTTTTTGAGCTAAACGACTCTTTTTTTCGCGAAACGAGCCTCGCGGTTTTCTCGTAACTAACAATCGGCGAATAAATTTTTCGAATATTTTCTTATTACAAGAAACTATCTAAATTAATAACACTATAATTTGTCCGGTCTGATAACGTTCAACATCGGAAAGAATATTTAATGAATTATCAACAATAACAGTATTATTTATAGCGAAGGGAAACGCTAGGAAAGACCGTTTAATAATTTCAGATATAATCTTTCGTACAGACTATAAATGTTACTGTAGGTACACAGTATACTTTCAACGTATAATAATAACACTCGAGTAGATCAACGAAGTATCGAAAGCACGAGAGTACCGCGGGGAAAACAGATTTCAGATATAATATATTTATACGTACAAGATTTGTTTAAACAATTCTAAATTATCGTCCGCATAATGCTCTACTACTTTTTTATTGTCTACACTAATAATTGATATCATCTTGCACAGAGCACGCTTTCGCTAAACTGATGTAACTTGTCGTTATATCTTAAGTATGTGCCTAGAAAATTGTACAAATAATTGCATCGGGTGCGTGCATCGAGTGCGTAATTTTCTTACAAATGACACGTGCGCTACCGCTCAGAAGTTTTCAAATCGCAAACAATAAATCAACAGAAATTAGTTGCGCTCGTACATTGGAATACCTGCTCGAAGCTAATTGCACGTAGCTACGGAAAAATTACGACGCTGAGCCGTGTTATCGTTTATCTCGTTAATGTTGTTGCACAAACGAATCGTCAATTGTGACTGACATACATAAGCGACGATTACAGTCGACGTACACGTCCGCACGGTCGCCGCACGTTAAAAAAAAAACAGATTTGTGCAGCGAGCCTTAGACTGCGGATTTTATGCGTTTAAGATAAAAATTGGAGACACTAAACATATTACTTTCAACCTATCACAAACCTATTAGAAATCAATTATTATTTTCCTCCAATTTCTTGCGATCGAGGTAGAGAATTTTTATTTTCCACAAGGATCCACAGTCTAGCGATGTATACAGGGTGTCCCAAAAATGTTGTACTTCCTTGAAAGGAGCGATTCCCGAGGTCATTTCAAGCAACTTTTTCCTTTGCGAAAATCTTCTCCGTGGCTCCGTTAAGGAGCTATCAAGGAAAAACACGGGCCAATCAGAGCGCGGCTAGCGCAGAGCGTGCCGTCGGCATTGGCCGAGCCGGGCTCCGTCTATAGAAGCCGCGCTGTGATTGGTCGATGTTTTTCGTTAATAACTCGTTAACAGAGCCTCGGGGAACATTTTTGCAAAGGAAAAAGTTACTTGAAATGACCTCGGGAAATTTTTGGAAAACCCTGTAGGGTAAATTCAAACTTCCGCTGCTCCATATCACCAACGTTTATCCTAAAGTTTGCAGGAATTCGATACTGTTCGTCCCGATTTGACACTGTTTCTCCCTCATAAGCGACAGATAATAATTCCTTTTCTCCGAGTATATGGTGCATTGTACATATGTACATACCGAACTTCCTTAGAGCTCACGGAACCTGTACGTACAAGTCTTGCACGTTGCTTTCCATCGAAAAATACGTTCGTTAAATTTTTTTCGCGTGTCATTACAAGTTGATTCTGCGACTCTACACAACGTTCAATATGTATAGTTTATCGTGACGTGATAGGTCACGAGATAAGATGAAAAAATGGTAAATACGTGAAGTAATACCAATCAACGTTTCTATTCTAACGGGACAACCATCTTCTCGCGTTGCCGTATAGTTACTTGACACCAGTGACATTCATAGCTGCGCATTTAGAAAATCGCCTTAGATTATAATACAGAACACGAGACTGCTCGTCATTGTTCTGCACCGAAGAAATACTTTCATTCACTTTCATTAGTTTAAATACTTTCATTAGTTTCTAAAACCATTGTCGAGCAATGGTTTCTTGTTGCGCATGCGTTCAATCGCAAAAACAAGGATGTCGCGTATCAGGCCTGTCCAACTGGCGGCCCGCGAGCCACGTTTGGCCCGTACCCCCACTTCTTCGTTCCGCTGAAGTGGGCGGTGACGTTCCCCCGCTACTCGACGCGGTCGACGGTCTTAGTGGAGGGGAACAAACTGATCGATGATGAGCACCGACGAAGAAGAAGTTGGACAGGCCTGAGAGGATCGTTACTCCGTGTTGTATAACAATAAAATTTTAGCGAAACAATTAAACAATTAACGTAGTAACAATCCGTACAATATTAACAATCACGAACAAATATTGTCTAATATATAATCTTCGAATTTTCCAAACTTAAGCCTCCCTCGTGACTAGTACTCTTATCGTACTCTTTACAAAAAAAAAACATTGTTCTTAATGTCTCGGAGAAATTATCAACGCGAATTAAATTAATTTCAATCGACTTTTGCTCTCTATCCGTATATAACTTTTTCTACTTATTTTACCGTATCAAAGCCCTCAGTTATCTCATTTTCAATCGATGTATACGGGCAAAATCATTCTCAAGTATATGTAGTCACGGTCGCGGATAAATGTAACACTCTATTTTATTTATTGTTCAATATCGCACTAATTTTTCCGCGCTGGACTGCCACCTCGTTCATATTCAAAAATATTTTCACAATATTACTATTCGAATCGTTCTTTCGCTCAAAATCTTCGAGAAAATTCTTGAAAACACCGACGGACTTCAAATTATTCTACTGAAATTTATTCGACGCGTGCAAAAGTTTTAATCTGTTCTCCACTTTTCATCTATCCGTACGCAACACACGTTGCCGGTAAAAAATAACTTAGGTACATCGATATCGAATAAATTATAGATTGCAACCGTTACGGTTACAAATTATTCTACATTAAAACTTTTGCACGCATCGAACAATTACAATTCAATAATTATCCGCAGCTTTCTCTGTAAAGACAAAAAAAATAAATCCCGTAAAAATTCGATAATGCGAACGGAGTGAGAGCCCGAAGCGCACGATTACAATTGTACGTAAAGCTAATCGTTTTCAAAGCGATACAGGGTGAACCAAAGAGAGTAAGCGCGATATTCCAGGCCTTGTCGTTTAACGTAGAGCGTTACCGTGTAATATTATAGTAACATCTCGTCGCCATAGTTATTGTATCAGTACATATCTGGAATTTACAAAACCTCGTTTACCGTTTAATCAGCGCGTTGCGTTCGGCGCACCCCGTATTTCGTCCTTTATTGTCGAAAATTATCCCCGGAGCTATATATCCATATAAATATATCAGTATTATTGTTCGAACAGCATTGGAACTTATCCTAAGTACTTTCCTGTAGTGGTTACAATAAATTTATATCTCGAGCTTCGATCCCACCGTTTGATTTCAGAATGGATAACGTGGAAAAGAGTTAGGCCAGTCACTACTTCAATCAATTACGATGTATAATACGTCTGGTACCGGTGCAGCCTCGTATACCGTGCACCAGCGAGCCACGATTCCGAAAGAAAAATTGTTGCGTTCCGATCTCTTTCGGCAGAGCAGAGTCATCGGTATCACCGTGCAATTCGGTTGCATTGTAATTACACGCGCAGACTCATTGTTTATACAGGCTGTCCCAAAAATCTTGTACTTCCTTGAAAGATTCCTGAGGTCATTTCAAGCAAGTTTCTCCTTTACGAGAATCTTCTCCGAGCCTTCGTTAACGAGCTATTAACGAAAAACACCGACCAATCGGAGCGCGGCTACTGCGGACCGATCCCGGCTCGGCCAATGATAACGGCTCGCTCAGCGCCACATGTGCTCCGATTGGTCCGCGTTTTTCGCGAATAACTTCTTAACGAGGCCGCGTAGAAGATTTTCGCAAAGGAGAAAGATACTTGAAATGACATTTTTGAGGCGTCCTGTATGTAGAAATTCGTCTCCCGTTTTTCTAATATATTTATCTTGTTGTCGATTATAATGTATCGTCCTAATATTGTCAGTAGATTATTTGATTACGTTTTCAATCCTTAGACGTTTACCGTACTCTTAAAATATATTGGCCATTTGTATTTTCCGTGCAATTTTTAACCGTGCAATGTTTTTAACCGTGTAATTTTTTTTGTTTCGTACTTTTCTCCGCATATGTATGTAGGTACTGTTGTTTTAGGAATTCATTGTTGCGACAATTACTTTCGTTTTAATATAATATATCGTATATCGTATAGTGTTCTCTGACACCCTTTTATTTCTTTTTTTTTTTGTTACTATTTCATTCTTTAGTTACTTTGATTTGGTCAACGTTACTCGAAGAAGAGTTTAAACCCCGTATCAAAAAATACTCTGCCTATTCGATGAACTTTTTACGCGAGACAACTTCGACTCCACTCCACCGTAAACGCTAGAAAACATACACGAACTGCCAGAAAAGTAGCCGGTTTGATCGCTGCAGATTTTTAATGCAAACTCGGAAATCTTAACGAAAACGACACGGACCGCTTTTATACGATCATCGGCAGAATTATTACAAAAGTTCAAATCCTTTTAACATATATTTTCTACTGTACGTTCCGCGCAATAATTTATTGTCTTCGACAAGCGCGTCAATCCTAGCGACGAGTATTAACAATCGATTTTTTTTGGGATCAATCGGATACTTTTCTAACTATACAGGGTGTCCCAGTATTATACAACCGTGGTGAGTCGAAAATAAGTCGAGAAGAAGAAATACCATTTTTTTCCTATTTGACGTCTCGTTTTTGCAACGTATTCGCCTAACATTTGCAAGTGGAACGAGTAAATCATGATCAGACGCGGTTCGCGCTCTGATTGGTCCATGCTTTTTGCCTTTAACTCGTTAACGAAACCGCGGGGAAGATTCGCCGTTTCCAAGGAAACGCAACGTTTTCGGGACACCCCGTAACGGCTTGAAACGCCAAGAAGAAAAATCGCAATTATTTTTAACGGTAATCGAACGCGTAAAACTAGCTGCGGCTTTCGATTCGAACCGGACACACGCGACTTTCTTCTGATAACGTAACGACGAATCGTTCCGCTTGACATTCGAGTGACAAATCCGTTGGCATGATGGCAGACCGTTCGCATCATGCGACGCGTGCTATTAGAATTTCCGGCTTTTCACCGAACGAAAGCAACGCGGACCCGAACACAGCGACACGAAAACCGCGAAATCATCTTTAAAGTACGTTTTATACCATTATCGTCCGTATTGCCGGTAAGATTACTATCGTTATTGTCAACCAAGCAATCGTGACTCTATTATTGTCGACGATATTACGCCCGTGCAAACTATTCCAGAAGCGTAACGGCTTTTTAACGTAATGCATACGTGGAACAACAAACACTCGATACGTTCCCATCCCGGGGGATTCCGTAATATCATGGTCGGACTGCGGATCTTCGCGGGATACGAAAAAATTGTTTAATCCGAACCCACGTTCGTTACTTTAATAATCGTAACAAGCTGACAGCAATAGAACGTTACTATATTTTTTTGTTAAAAATCCATGTAATCCGCAGTCCGATAGCATTTGAAAATCGTTACGAGTACCCTAACGTTATGTAAATCAATCGAAAATATCGCTTCGTCGTAAACGACAAAATAACGTTTGCAACGTTAACCCTTCGATCTTGCGAAATTGTCGAATGCAAGTAGAAAACTTGTCTTAGCGTTGTATTTTACTGGTAAAATTGTTTGGATGTTTAAACACTTTCTTAATCGAACTTCAACGCGTATAATTTTCGTTTGAAACGTTGAAATAATGCTCTCGTTATCTACACTTTCCGCGTCTCGTTGTTCCAGTGTATTTCGATGATTCGTCACCGGTATTTTCATCGAAGATCGAAGAGCTAACGTTTTTCCATACGATAAGCGTCCTACGAAACACTACCAGATTTTGTTGCGTCGTTATAACACGTGCATGAGATTATAAAATATTATTGTCGACACCGCGAATCCTCGAAAAAATAGAGAAAACCAAAGACTCCGAAGCGTACCGTTAAAATCCTCGAAGTATCAACGTACACCCCCTAGCTCTTCTGACTGTTTCTCCCGTTCACGATTATTTCCATTAATCTGATCGTCGTACACGATGCCCTCAACGATATATACATACAAACATACATATATATATGCGCATATGTAATTTATATATAATTACGTCTTACAAATATGTAAGCCGGTACGTGACGCTTGGTATAATTGCGAAAGGTTAATTACTCGTGATTAATTAAGTATCTGCATCGTTCGTTCGAAACTTTGTGAAATCACGTTTCGGAACTTTTAGTAATTTACAGTGGTAAAAGTCTTCGCTTCGTGCATACGATATCATCCGATTGTTAAAATTTCGTTTAACAGGATAACGTTTAACGTATTTAAAACGCTACGACGCGTGATGCTCGTCGTAGGTTGAGAAACAAATCTTCGCTCGAAGATTTCGCGCGGTTAATAATTGTTCAATCGATAAATATACTCGGTGTCTCTAATTAGTTGTTCGTCAGCCTTTTCGATTACACCAAGAATCACGTCCCACCACCGTATATCTTTCGACACTTGCGGCGTACTAACCCGTTCGTGCGCATTATAATTTTCATTATCGTCAACAATTCGTATTATCCTATTATATTTATTTACACGGAGAATATCAAGGTTCGTATGATTATAGAATAATTTTTGCAATTTCTATTAAAATCTCTTCGCGTGCTTATTCAGAAAGAACTGCAAAAAACGTGTGCGGCTCTCGAACGAAAAGCTTGAGAAACGAGTGAACGGACGCGATCGAACGATGGATCGATCTCGGCGCGTTGGAGACTTTGTTTGCGTCGCGGCGGTGTTCGATCGATGATGCGTTTAATGGCGGGATACGTGTGTTCGATACAGTTAGTCTTTGTTGTTCAATCGCACGAGTCTAGAACAATAAAGCGAAATACCGTTTCTCGCGGTGAGATGTCGATCCTATTGAATTCCGATGTAAAAGAGCTACAAAATGTCCGGCGAACAACGTAAACGCGTCACCTCGGTGAGTCGACGAAAGAATTGTTGCTGTGAAAAGTTTCCCGACACGGAGAGGAACGTCACGTGAAAATTTCGATTTCAACCGTCGTCTGCTCGTAAACTTGAACTCCTTGTAAACCTGTTGCTATTGCTCGGATAACTCAAACACAATTGAAACAATATACAATGAATCACGAATCTATATATATGTATATATATATAATTAATGCGCTTCGCATTATGAATCTATAACCCTTAGAAATGTATAGTGTAAATTGACTAACTCCGCGAAATTTTGTTGGGCAACGAAAAACGGGCTTCTAGGATAATAAAGTGCCCACGCGTGTTTCTGTATGTAACTTTATGATTCGATGCTAAATGTGTACAGTGTAGCATTGATCGATCGTTTCACCCTCTATTATTGTTAATAATCGAAGTCACCCACAGAACATTAATTATGCCTTCCACACCGTTCGTTAAAATTTTCCCGAGCACTCTCTTTCCTATCGCCTAGGTCACCGTCCGTTTTGTAAATCATTTTCTTTCCTAATGGTAGCTGATTCAATTTATTTATATTGCAATAATATTAATTGCACTGCGCATAACAAAGTAAGCACTCCCCCCATTATCTGAAGTCAGATCCGAAGAGCTCACAATAAAATATTTCTTACATAACAAGCTTTAGACGTGAGACTCTTCAATATTCGTTTCCCAGTTTTTCGTGTGGAGTTTCTTATATCTTTTTATCCGTTATTTTGTTAATTAATTAGTTTCTGATTGAAAGTCTACTGGAGAACTTTCTCTAATCTCATCGGGTTCCTCTGATCTCCATTGCACGGACGATCGATCGACGTTCGACTGTACACACTCTGTTACGCGTACTGCCTCGAAATGTATGTATTATATACATTTATATATTGTAATTACGATTCGTCCCGCGAAACAATGCAACGGATTTGGACGTTCCCATCGTTCCAATCAATATATTCTTGTTGTTACCGACAACGTTCGTGTATAGAGATACCGGAATACATATACGTATGTACATGCATGCGCGTGTCTGTGTGTAGGCGTACGTGTGTCAGATACATGTATGTATATATATATAATTATACCAAGTACAAACATCTAGGACAATGTATAATAACGCGACTTGTTTCCTAAGTTTTCGAACTCACGTTCGTACTTTCATGAATTTTATACTTTCATCAAATTACGTACGGTAGAACTCGATGTATCCGAACCGTAGCACCCTTGTATCCCCCGTAAACCCTAACAGTACTAGGATCCCGAATGAAATCGATTTTTCGACACGCCAGCGGTACCTAGAAATCCAAACTAACAACATTTATATTGACATGAACGTTCTTCCCCTCGTTGGATTTCTCAATGGTTGATTTTCTGTTCGATCTCTTCGGCAAATCATTTTTTCTCGTTTGTTCGTTGCTCTGCGGTGTTCTACTCGCGATAAAAAAAGAAAAACATGTATCGCGTGCTCACAGTTAATTGTATAAATTATACAAAAATATTAAATCGCATTCGTAAATGTTGTACTCCACTGAGAGATCGGTTTGTCTATGAAAATACCTGTTGCAAGTAGGTCGACGATCAGTTGTACTGCTTTGAGAATACTGTGCCAAAGAATGAAGCACCCAGTATAATTATAAAATATATAATGACTAGACAGCGGATCTTAATAAAATAAAAATTGTCTGCATCGATTGCAAGAAATAGAAACCAAATTGAATGTTATTTCTTCCCTTAACGGTTTTAATACGGAAGAAATCATATATTGACAACTTCAAGTTTTTGAATTTTCCAATAATTTTGAATTTCATTTACTTAATTTTCCTATAAATGCATAAAGATCCGCTGTCTAATAATGACAAACAATATTTTTACGTAAAAGATTCTATTGTACAATGTTCGATTAATTGCATTTAAAGTATTTAATTGAACTTACTGTATGCTCTTATTTGATTTTTTACTTTTCTTTACTTTCTGCTTCTTTCTTTTTGCACAAGTAGTGTATATTACTTGAACTACAAGAGAATCTAAATTCTATATGGAACTGTCGTCTCATTGTCTCAACCGTTGCTCGCCGTTCCCAAAGCAATAAACACGAATAAAATCTTGATTCTACCAGCGAACACGAATTTGGTAGCGTGGAGCGTGAAGAAAAGAAACGATCCGCCGAAGAGGTTGAACGGAAACAGTCTGGAAGGTCCGTTCCCCGGTGCGCATTGGTGAGAATTCACTCGAAGAAATCAGGTCCCAACAAATAGAGCTCTACGGTACTTTACGTCTTATCGTACTAATACTTTCATCGTGTTTTTATCACTTTCTTACAAGTATTTTTATACACTTCGAAATCCCATTAGGTTGGCCGCAAATGTCCGCGGCCATGTTTGAAACCTGAAAGGCTTGGATAACAACCTTCGTCTATATAAGATACGATATCCCGTACCTGGATAAACATACTAAACGTTCCCTGGCCTCTCGACAATCCCTCGGTACAAGCATTCGTTTCCAAACGACGGATTAATTATCAGAGCGACGCCATTCTCGACGTTAAAATATTGACGTATCGATAATTAATTCGTTCTAAGCGCGTGCGCGTTTATCATTAAATAAACCGGCGTTGTACTATGTCAAAATACGCGTCCGAAGCGCGATGCCCGCGCGTATCCCTCCCCATTTCGTCGCTTTAACGATCGACGACCGGCGTTTCCGTTTTCTCGGTATTGGTTTCTTTTTATTGCTATGTTTCTAAAGTTTTATATCGTCGAGGTGTTTGCTATCGGCGTAATGAGAAACAATAATAAGAATAATAATAATCATAAAAAATACCTAAAAGTCTCAGCGATCGTGCTGGACCGATCTCCGCCCTCTCGTCGTTGCTTCTTCCAAACCTTCTGGTTATTGTCTTCAAAGAGTTATTGTCTGCGAAGGTTTGGCCGCGTTTTATTGTCTGCATGTACGACGCTTCTCTCAACAACAAATCTCCTCCCCGTAGAATGTAAATTCCATTGGTCTCCGATAGAAAAAAAAATACATTTCACGAAGCTCTGTAACGAGCACTTTCACGACAGGCTACCTACTTCCAATTTCGCGAAATGATCCGTTTTGTGAATGTTACCGGCATTAAATCGATTCTTCAATATTGTCAGGTGTATCTTGCTATTACTTGTTTCGAGTCTGTGCACGACACGACTTCGTGCACTCTTCGTATCTTAGCTTCGAAGCAAAGAAAGCTTCGTCAACCCCGGCCTGATTGAATTATAATACTTTCGAGGAGCAGCCGTTTTCCACGAGTTCGAGTTTCCTCCGCGTTCACCGTCAACACTATACCCTGCACTCTTAGGTATTACGATGAGAAATGATAAAACCGTTCCAGATTTCATAGCCGCATAACCTCAGAATACGAAGCCCGCGTTAGCTCAACGATACAGCTGGAAAAGAAGAACGTTACAACCAACGGAGAACCGATCTCGGATTCTTTTCGCGTGCTTCTAGTACTTCCTCGGCTTATAGACATGTAAACTGCCCGTTCGTTGATAAACTGAAGGAATCGAAAAGTGCTTTCTCGCGTGAAATTAGAATAGCGAATGTTGTGTCGCATCTACGAATTGTATTGCGCTCGTTCACAGTCCCCCCCTTATGAATTATGCGAATCCCACATTCGACGTATTTCCTCCAGTTCATCGGCCCTGATATGGTACGTGTGCGAATCCACGCGAAGGGTGGATCTAGCAAATGGATTCCTTGATTTGACCAAACTGATCGAGAGAACGGCGATTGGCAGGACCCGAAGAGGCTCTCGCCCATGCTCAGAATCCGCGACGAAGTACCAGAAGCAATTACAAAATCAGCAGAAGCAATAATCATCAATCAAAGAATCCATCACGTTCAATTGACGGTTTCCATCTCCAATCGATCCGGTATTGACAACTTTAATTCCACTGTTGATTCGGCTGCGTCACATCGTACGCGTAGTCGTCCGCGGCTGGCGGCTGCACCAGAGACGCATTCACGTCGGTGACGAAAGGGTTCGTCGAATGGAAAGGGTTGTTGCTGTTGGTTTCCGTCGACCCGTAACTTATTATCGGTTTGTCCTGTTGGCCAACGTCCGACGGTTGTTGCTCGTAATTGTTCCAATCGTCGGCGGCGTTCTCGCCCATGGATGGCTGTCTCTGCAAGAACATCCACTATTTAGAATCTTTCGAGTGGTCAGTGATCAAGTGGTCACGGTGACGATCGCGGAACCAAGATATCTCATCCACGGTAGCGAAACGGTTAAGTCGCTGAATATATGTAATGATATTTCTAACTTCTCTAGTAGACCTACTTTTTATTTTGCCAATAAATAAAGATGAATTAATGAAATTTAATTATAGTTTAAAAATTAATTATTGAAATTTATTTATAAATAAAATTTAAAATTTAATTGAAACTTTAAAAAATTAATATTAAAATAGTAAAAATAAAAATTATATGTCAGTTTGAATAAGAAATTTAAATTAAATACTGGTCAATTTAGTGCCAGCATCAGCGGTTAAACTATTTTTATATATAATTATTAAATTTTTTTGGTGAAATATAAAATTTATAATTATTTAAAATTAAATAATTTACGCCAGACGCTGTTTAACTTCGGTGATCGTACGAGAACCTTTTGTTTTTGTAAAATAATATTTTTCTCGGTTTTTACAGCGAGGCAATGGTCGTTGACGGTTAAATCGCTGTAAAGACTAGCATAAATCACTGAAAACGAACACGTACAATGAACTCGGACTGCATGGTCTTCGGTGGCGGTGGAACCGGCGGTTTCGTTCGCCCGAATTCGTCCAGGGCGTTCCAGCTCTTCTGCTCCTCTGCAACAGGATCGGCCCACGGTTGCAATTCACCAGAACAAAAGATCCCGTAGAATGTGACGCCGAAAATGTGAACACACGCCGCCATGATGAAAACGTTCTTCCACCCCTGAGGATCCTGTAGAAAGAGGTCAACATTATTACCATTGTGCGTTACGAACAAAAAATCATTTTTTTCCGCTCATTTTCCACTCTTTGATGCTTTCTAAAATTCTGAGAAAAATGTGGCATATTTCGGATCGTAAGGCGCATTTTATAGAATTTTTTCAGATTTTTTTGTTGCAAAATGTGGTCGTGAAAAATGGAAAATCCCCACAACATCGGAAAAATGCAGATTTCTCGAAGATATGAAAACATGCTATTCTACTGTTTAGTTTCCTGATAAACTACTATAAAAGGCAGTGTCCTCGATTTTTTCAGATCTTTTGTTGCGGGAGATCATTGTTAAAAACAATAAAAAACGAACTGCTTCGACGTTTCTGCCGTTAATAGGAAAATTACATTTGTAGGTTTTACCGGGGGTGTACATTAAGCAATTTTTTACGTTATTACATTGTAATACGCAATTTTTTTACCTGAGAAATGCGATTTGACAGAGCGAGAAAATTATTTGGAAATAATATTTGTTCTCGAGTATCTACCTTCTTCTCCGTGATATTGTCCACAAAGAAAGGTACCAGGAGTCCAGCTATTGTGCCGATTCCGTTCGACATTCCCATCAAAATGCTGGCATATCTGGGCGCGATGTCCAGATGATTGACGTTGAAACCGGATATAGCGAAGCCGCTGCAAGCAACGCCGACTGTCAGAGCGACGATCGCCGCTGTGCCATTTTTGTGAACTGTCGCGTTCGCCATCACCAGGAAACAGAGTGCCTCCATGCCGAAGCCGCCGCAGTTGAACAGTTTCCGCACGTTGGTGGTCGTTAGTATTCCACGTTTGCGAAGATGATCGGCCAGCAACCCTCCGCATGGCACCACCGTCGTCATCAACAAGTGCGGAAGTGCCCCGATCACACCGGTCTAGAAAGACAATTGAACGAGCATCATTGATCTCCGTACGAAATTATTCTCTTACGCGAAGGATAGATTGTTTTAGTAACAGTACGTTTTTCGTTTCTCTATTCTTTTCATGAACGCATAAAATCTGCAATCTAGAAACATTTCTAGCATTAAACCTTTGCACTCCTATGTCGAGTGTGACTCGACATCAGTTTTTATCTCGAGAGTTCCTTTCCGTCGACATTTTGTCATGTTCAAACCAATAGAAAAATAATAAAAATTGTTAAAAATAAGTAGCAGTAAAGGCACTGTCCTTTAAAGTAAATTTCAAATAAAAACAGTTGGGAGCTGCAAAATTGAAAAATAATTCAGAGTGCAAAGAGTTAAACGTCTCTGTACAATTTCTCCCACAATTAAAAATTTACTATTAAAATTATTCTGAATTAAATTTATTAAAAGAATATTTTAAGCTGAAATGGACATTTTAAGATGTTACGAGATCGAGATTTTAACAGTTTCGAATGTATATTCATTATTGTTCAATTAACAACAACTTGTGAGTACCGTACCGCAATGTGTTAATATGAGATAAGTAATAAACTGTCAAGTACTCGCCTCGACCAGTTCCATCCCAAACGATTCCTGCATGAATCTAGATTGGAACAGCACCAGAAGATAGAAATTCCAAGATCTGCAGAAGTTCGCCACGATAATAGCGTATACTGGCATCGATGTTAAGAATTTCCGCCACGGCGTTGTGGAGAACGTTGGTACAGGTAAGTGCGTTTGTCCTTGGCCAAGGGAATCTTCGATGTAGCGAAGCTCGCGTGTCGAGATGCTAGGATGCTGCGAGGGCTTCTCGAAGGCTAGCCACAGCCAGAACGCGTACCAGATCAGCCCCACTACACCTGAAATTTTAAATACAAATATTTCATGGTTTAATCGACGGCGTGTAGCGCGCCTTCCAGCGTTACCAGCGTTCGCAAATCGAGAAAATTAGGGGAACGACGTGACGAGCAATAAAGTCTTCACTCGACTAAACAATTCACATATGCAACGCAGACTTGTGCGCACCACGCGGTGAATTCTGATACTAATCCCACCAATATTGAAAGTTTAAAGGATTACAGCAATAATTAAAAACGTTTCACCCTGTCCTCGACGGTGGTGAAAAATTTATCGAAGGATTTTTATATTTCACAAAACCATACAAGAATTATGCCTCGGTCGAGAGCGGGTCGATCGTTAACGCGTAGCACCACGGCCATTCTGTAAAAAGAAGCCACGACGCTCGGATAGTGCACGCTGAGGACGGGACGGTGTAGTTTTTCCAAGTTTTCCTCTTGTGATATTTAGACTACTGTGCCAATAGAGAAACTTGAACGAGGGAAACTTAACATAATGGAAGACGAACAGCAGTTCTGTTTGAGGTGTAGAAGGAATAGAACAATCCAGCAAATATCTTACCGTAGAAATAAAATGGCGCTGTCCATCCGAACCATTGGCACAGGAAACCGGAAAGCGGCATTCCAATAACTAACGCAGCATACGAGCCGCAAAATGCTAACGTTGCCAGTCGCGATCTTTCCAAGGGTGGCGCCCAATATTTCCAGATACCGTGGCACGCTGGATACGTCACACCCTGATCAAACAGAAAACCGTTCGTTCTGGTAAATAGCGTAGGAGTGAACGTCATATTAAAGGGATGCAACTTCAAAAAATCGATTCTGAATGTCACGTGCTGTGCGAGAGCGTTTCATACAATTTTATGCACGTATTCGTTTATAATTAACAGACTGCGGATATTACGCGTCCCTTAAGGCCCGCTACATCCGTTTTTCTAACGTGCGGCGACCGTGCGGCAGAATAACGGACGTGTACAACAACTGATATCTGTAAAATCGACGCGCGACGCCGTAATTACGGTTCAAGCAAATGTGCAGCGTCTGATTGAATCCATCGTATTTCAGACCGCAATTCTGGTACCGGACGGCGCCGCACGTTAAAACAATGCGTGTAGCGGGCCTAAGGTTCGCCTAGACACACTCGTTTGTTTTAACGTGTGGAAACCATGCGACAAAATAATGTACATCGACCGTGAAACGTTCAGAATCTCACCTCCGCCAATCCTTTCAGGATTTGAACGAGTATGTCGACGATGGGATCTACTTTCAACGCGCCAGGCACCAATAAGTTCAGGAAAGATGATACTCCGATCGCGAGCCCGAATATCTTGTTCGCGGGATAGAGCGAAGCAAGGAACCCTCCTGGCACCTGGGTCACGAGGTAGCCCCAGAAAAACGACGAGTCCAGGGTACTCTCGGTGGCGATTGTCCAGTTGAACATGAGAGTGTGGTTGTCGCCCACAGTACTGTTCTTCATCACTGTTTTCGCCATGGTCATGTTACACCTCATGCCGAACGATATTATGAATCCTGAAACAATTATCCACTGCTGCACCGAACTGCAATTTGCGACCAACCAATTCTCCTTCACGATTTCCGAGGTGTTAACGCCAAGAACCAAGAATGATTTTTAACGTTTAAACATTCGGCAGAATCGAATTTTAAAACGAGTGAGAAGATTCTCGGAGACTCACCTACGCAGGCCAGCGTTGCGATCGTGTATCTTTTCGATAGGCACGGACATTCTGGCTTGCAGTAAGTATCGATATGACGCAGTGGGGGCCTTTCATGTTCTGCGAACGATTCGTACGAACCCTGTCTACTGTATCCTCTCTCATCTTCCTCGAACCCCTTATTGTCCTTGCTCCCCTCGCGGGGCATCTCGAATTCCTCGTAGGCAGCATTATCTCTTCTGAACCTAGAGTCACACATCGCATCAGTAGGTTTCTTCGTACGCGAGGACAGTTCATTCTCTTCGTGCTATTTCGAAATCTATGCACAACGGACACTGTCCAACAAAGCTATCTGACACCCCTTTCGATTGCTCTCTGATTCCCCTTATTTTAACTGAACCCTTGCCGTACTATTTTCTTCTTCATACCCAAAAATATTGTAGAAGAGAAGAGAAAAATAGATTTTTTCTATCGCTACATGGATTTTAATGCCGAGATATTGACTACAAACAAATCAAATTTTATTTCATCCAAAAAATAAGGCGTAACATTCGTATTTGTTGTGAGTCTGACTCGTTAAAATACGACAAGGGGTTAAAAAGACGATACCTAATTTAATATTGGACTCGAATTGTTTATTTTTTTTATTAGTTCAGTACGTGATTTGAAATAAATGTTCTTTTTTCAAAAATTGCAATTTCACAAGTTTTTTACAGGCGATTCGATTCCGTGAAACGTGAAAATGCTACAGCGACACGTGTACTTTCACGTGACGAATTTTGGAAGCTCGCGTTAGCCCGAAAAATCTCGCGTTACGTGGTCGTCGCGGCGAAACGTGTCCGCGCAACAGACAAACAACCAAACAATATCAATTGCTCGTCAAAGAGCAAAAGACAGTCCGTCGATAGTGTGCGCATGATCGCGTTCCGATGCACCAGTTAAAGATACACTTAAACGATTTTTCATCTCCGGTTAGACGATGCACGCGAGCATGCGTAACATTACCCAGCAAGTTTCTGCGACGCCTTCGACTTGATGTTGTCGCAGGCCCCGAGGACCGCCGCCGCAAATCCGGACATTTTCCAATTATTGGGGTTGCTCTCAGGCCGGAAATGGTTGTGGTAGTAGTTGGCAGCCCCTGAAGAAAAGCGATCGTCACTGTCCGCAAAATTCCGCGTCTCTTTCATATGGAACCATCTCCCGGATTAATCGGAAAATTGGTCTCGTTGCTTCGACATGGAATACGTCATTTAAAAACAGACAAAAATGACGCTCGATACTCTATCGAGCATCAGTCGGAGCATTTGTAATATTATATTACATTATTCCGAAATACTTGAGTTTCCTACTTTTCGGATTCATAAAAGGGAAGCTAGGTAAAGTACCAAACCCTTCTCTTCGATTGATCGAAACGCCGTTGTTGCTTGTAATTCGGGAATTTCGCATAAAGACAATGACGTCACTGCTTAGTTATCCAGGGTCGAACGAACCCGATTCGAGCGCAAGGGCGTCGACATCGGTTTCGAAATGGTCCATCTCGAAAACGACAAGTACGAGATTCCCAAGTTCCCGAGCAACATGGACGGTCCGAAATTCCAGCCTATCTCCTCCTTCGGCTGTGTCCTCTCCTTTAAACTGCTACGCCTATGTATATCGAGGCGTACTCGTTCCCTGTATTCTGTATAGTCGCAGGGGGAACCTCGGAGTAGGGCTGTTTATTTGGAGTGGTAGTCTCTCCAGCCCTAATCCTCGAATTCACCGGGGAACGTCTTCGGAGGGTGGCAAATGCGAGAAGAGACGCGCAGCCTGTGCCTGGGTCATATTTTTCATTTGAGCTTTCCACCGAAACGTTTCCTCGAGGGTTGGGACGAAACATGATTAAGCGTGCAGTCTCCAACGTTAACGTTTAACGCTCTGGTCGACGGGGAATTTAAATAGAAACGATGGAATACCTTGGATCGCTCTGAATTTTTCCTTCAAAAAAAAGATGTAACTTTCCGGGAAAAAAACTCGTCCGTTTCATTTCGCGGGGCAGATCGATCGAAGCGTTTCCTGTTTCCGGAGCAATCGTGCTTTCGCCTAAACAAAACATGGCAGACGCACTTATCGAGCCGATCGTAAAGAGACGTGTCGCGGGACAATGGCACTCGGATATTAAAACGGCACGTGACAGACAAAAGACGCAAAATGCGCAGCACGTGCGTTAACGAATTGGGGTGGAACAGCGAAGATGGAAACGGCCGATTTCACTCGAGGCGGCCCTCTCCTGGTTCAACGAATCAGTTTTTGGGACTCTGTTCCGCACAGAAAGGTAGGCGGCACGACGTTAAAAAATTTCGAGGATTTTAAATAATTGCAACATTGTTAAAAGAAAATTTCTTCAGAGGATTTTGCAAAGTTGAGTTGAGGAAGTTCGGAGCAGAAGATTCGAAGAATTTAGCGCTGTCTCAGTCTGTCAAAATGACGGATTTTAGATTTGTTCTTTTATATAATATAATTTATAAGGACTTACAATTATTGTTCTTTTACAATACACATTTTAGCGTAGTTCTTTATTTTAATTTGTCGTAAAAATCGTACGAAATCTGAATTATTTTCGAACTACTAAATAAAAAAAGAAAAACCCTCCCCGATTGTCTCCATCTCTTGAAATTGACGCAGAAAATGTGTCTTTCGCATAAAAATTAGATTCTTCATTCGTGAACTGGAATTGTTAAAGTGAAGAAGATTGTTCATATCCACTAACTTTTAGCCGAATTAGTTTGTTTTCTGCCATAATCGTGGAATACACTCGACCAACTATTTTACACGAGGTTAGACTTTTGTCAGATTCTTACTAAATATCTTCGAACCCACTTCTCCAAAAAGCTAGAATTTCCGCAAGAACATCTTTCTATGAAAATAGCCCCAGGTCCCGAGGGTTAAAGAGTGCCACACAATTTCGCTAAGACTCGTTGAAAAGAAAAAACGACAAAAATTTCATCAGTGCGATATTACTATCGTCCATAACGTGCCCATACAAGCGTAAAAAGGAAACTATCATTCTCGCCGTATACAGGAGTCTTCCAAGAGGAACCGAGCCGAGCGAGCGAGCCAGGAGTCCGATCCCACCAGATCAATACGAAAAAAGCCGCTGACATCCTTTCGATCTCGGACGGTTTCGCAAGATCTACGGATCTATATCACTGCACTTGACCAAAATCGCGGTGCGAACCGTACCGAAATCTCGAAAACGATCACTGTCACACACAAGCAGCTCGTTGCTCACTCGATGATCCAAGGGGGCTCGTCATTTCGTTCGATAATCCTCGAAACGTCGGGAGGCATTTCGCCGACGGGGGACTCACAATAATAGCAATGCGACGTCACTTATTGGGGGATCACTGTGCGTACAGATTCTGGACAACGATCGTCTCGTTAGGGGATCTCTTTTCTCGGGGATGCTGGTGGATCGGGACCGTGAATTATTTCTTCGGAAATCGCGTGAGCTTCGACGACCGAAGGGAACTTGGGCGATGAAGTTTCTCTCCAAGGGCGCAGATGAAACTTTTCGATTCGTACCGCTGGTTTTTTGAGAAATCGGTGAACACGGTGGTTGAAGGGGATTCGGGATCCCGAGATGAAGAAGAGAAACGTGATCCACGAATTTTCGGGAGGCGTTTCGACGACGGGTATTCACGCTTATAGCGATACAATGTCACACTGGTTGGGGATCACCGTGAGGATGGAATCTCGACATACGTTTCCAAATTGTTAGGGGATCTCTCGTGTTGGGGGTGCACTTGGAACGTAATTGGGAGCCTGATTTTTTGACTGAAATGAATTCGAGATGAAGTTACTCGGTCGCGGTTGGTTTTTTCGGAAATCGACGAAAATTTCGGGAGGCATTTCGACGACGGGGATTCACACTTGTATCGATACGACGTCACACTTCTGAAGGATCACTGTGCGATACTTGACACGAGCCTCTCGAAATTTTGAGGGGCGCGAACGGGACCACTCCTTCGCGATCGGGACGTCGGACGTACGTTTTCTTCAAAAAATCGGCGGATTTGGTGATTGAAGGGGATCGCGAGGGAGATAAATACGAAACGTCCGATAATCCTCGAAATTGGAGAAGGCGATTCACACTGATAGCGATGTTACACTTATGAAGGATCACTCTGCGTAAGGATTCTCGCCACAGACGCCTCGAAATCGTTAGAGTCTCACTTTAGGGGGGCGTAGATGGAACCACTCCTTCGCGATCGGTATTTTTTCTTCGAAAATCGGTCGAATTCGACGAGAATTCGGAGGATTTCGAGAGAACGAAAAAGAAAAGGATACGGGAACACTCACCAATAATTAAGTCCAGATATGGTTACGAGAGGAGCGGGTAGCGGTAGCGCGCGGGGTACGCGACGGTGAACGTCGTCGACGTCGCCTGACGTCGTCGACGGCGGCGTCCACGGCAGCAGCAGGGTACAGCGAGTTCAGCTGGTGGTCACGGCGTCCGCGCAGCCCACCGTCGCGACGCCATTGGCCTGGACCCGCCGACGCATCGATACCGCCGTCCAATCCAAGCCGGTTGCAACCCCTTCGGATCGACCCCAGGCGGGGCTTTGTACCCCGGTACTACCGACGCTTTTGCAACAATAAAATGTTACGCAGGAACAGGAATCGTAACGGTATTAACGTTAATGTCCGTGCATCGTCAACCCGGCTACGAAAACGTGGCGAACACCAACCTCCCACACACCCCCGTCCCTCCGCCCGCTACCGAAGCTTATTCATGTAACTGCGATAATTTTCAGGCTCGGGGGCGCGACGCGTTAACTGGTCACCGACTGTCACGGGGGACGATCGCTGAAAAATGGGTTAGCCGAAGCTGGTCGATCTAGTTTTCACGAATGACACGCGGTACGATATATTAGGCGTAGCGACTCGCATAATTGATCACACACACACAGTCAGAATTATTTTTGTTCTTTGTAAATGGACGACTTCGGTCTTTCGACGAACCGTTTTGTAAAAATTTAGTGTCGGAATTGTGAGGAAAACAGTGAAAATGAAAAATTAATGTGAATTGTCGCGAACGCTCAAATTCTTAAGATCGCACAGGATATCGAAAGTTTGCTCAGAATTGACGCACGATCGAACCATAAAACCAAAGATAAAACAGGTGTAAATGTATAATAATTTAAATTAATTCTTTTTTATGGATAAAATTAAATTCCTTATTTAATGGCAATCTCGTGCAGAAATACGTCTGAGTAAAATCGGCTGGTTTCCCTGCACAGGGCAGACATACTTGTCTCGATCGTCTGACAGCAAAGTCCATCTCTACTTACCTGAATTCTATAGTTGTTAGGGCCATCCACGTTCGTAACATGTTCAATTCACAAACATTCGTTGCAGTAACAAAATACGCCAGGTGAATCCTTGATCATACTACTTCGCAGATATAGTTGTGTGCTTTGTCGTGCAACAGCACGCGTTCTTACAACAGACGGATTCTTATGCAAAATTGCAAGACGTAAGAGCCAATTTCAATTAGTTAATTCGGTATTATAAACGCATAGAAATAACGGGATAATTAATTGTCTTGCCATCAACACAAATATTTTTTATTCCGCATAAAGATTCACAGTCCGATGACCACGGGATTAAATATCGTTCGAGTAATTAAATTTTACAAAAAGAAAAAATCGCGAGAAATATCGAGGGTCTCGAGTGGTCTTAATTTTTCGGCGAGGGGCTGTAAGCAGTTTGCAGAATGTCCTTCGGGGGTTCCCTCGGGGAAATCGCGAAGGGACAGGGATCAGGAGAGGACAAGGGAGAAAATCAGGGGTGCAGACAGCTCAAATCTTTCGCTAGCCGTTAGGAGTCGACTTGCATTGTTACAAACACAGAGTAACTGGTGTGGGTACCCTCTCCAGTGGTTGCCAGGAAATATCGATCTGGCCAGAGGGATGGATGCTGGTGCTCTCAATGGTTGGTCTACAATACTTTATCTCCTCTGCGGAGTCCGCACGCCTCAAATAACTCGGGGTTTTCACTATCGTTCGCGGCAAGAAACCGGCAAGAAATTTTTATTGCCGAACACTTATCCCGCCATTGATTCGCCACGGTGTTTCACGATTATATCGATGTGTCAGCTGCGAACAACATCGTCGAATTGGTCATTAAGCGGAAATCGATTTATGCACGATTACAGTAAGTACACACGAACGTGTACAGTAAGTGATCGAACGTTCTGTATATCAGATTTTCTTACTGGAACAGTCGCATCTGTAGAATTATTTTCTAGAGCGTGTCTCGATTGTTTAATAATAACGAGGACGATTTTGTTCGAGCGAATAGTGAGAGTGACAAAAGTCTTTTTATTTTATTAAATTGTATTGTTCTAAAGAAATATATTCCAAAAATACTTAGCGTAATAACACATTCGCTACGTCGAGTTCGACCTAATCACAAGAGCATCCGACCGCAACCTTTTGAGCATGGTGTCCTTCACGCTCTTGCAGAGTGCAACGTATTGCAACAACTTCAATCTGAAGTCAGCGCAGATCTCGTTCACGTATCTTTCATAGTCGCTGTAAACAATTACAATATCCCTGTCACAATTCGCTCCAGAACCGAAGTTCTCTTTAAACAGCCTTAAATTTTTCAATTTTCCTGTACTCCCTATATCGACCGATGACATATTACGAATCGATCTTCTGTTTCTCGCTGCTTCGAAAGAGCTCGCGGAAGAATCGCACACGCGACAATTCCGGCAAGGACTTCTCATTGAATTCCGTTTGCAGGACGAGCTCGGGCAAAATTCTTTTTCGAACTTCTTCCGATTCTGACTTCTTTTGCAAAATACCTCATCTTCTCCCGATCGCTTCTCGTGCTTTCTGAAACGCTGCTTCGCATCTTCTTCGACGAAGAATCTCTTCGCGGAACTATGGATTAAAAACACATACGAACAAAGTTAACAGAGTCGCGATACTTGCGGATCTTGTTGCAATTTTTTCGCTGCAAAATCTTACGATGTCTCTTTCGAAATTCATTAAGATTCTGTTAATATTTGATGTTAGCCACTGGATGAAGGGAACATTTTTTAATGAAACTACTGCTTTTGATTCTCGAGGAAAGAAACACGCAAATATTGAAGAGTCGTGTTTTTAATTAATTTTTTTAAAAACCCTGCGTCCCTTCTTCTATTCACAGTGCGGCGCGGCGCCTTCTGGGAGATAAGTTGTCACTCGTTATCGAAGATTTTACAGCAAAAAAATTAGTAAAAGTTGCTCGATATATGCACTATTAATAGACAGCTGATCTTTATGCAGAATACAAGTTTTTTATGCGAATTACAACAAATTGAAGCGAAATATAAATTTGTCTCCTCTCTTGATATGTTCGATAGGTCTTAAATAAGTATCTTCAAATTTTTCCCATAAACGCATAAAATCCGCTGTCTAACTATCAAACAACGAGGACGTTGAATAAAGATCTTCGTAGGATGTACAGAAAACAATTTTCCACGAATTTAATGCAGCATGATTACCTGTCACCGACAGTTCCCATAGTCTTCGCTGTCGATGCGCGTCTCGCGTCGTCTCTTCCCTCGGCAGCCGAGCAACAAGCACCGATCAATTTCGAGTCGCGTCTCGGACTGCAAACCCTCGCGACCATGATTTTCTTGAGCACACCGCATCGAGTTACGTTCCGGCATCGCGATTTAACAGCGCGGTTTAAGATGCCTCTCTTCCATCCGGAATCGTTGCTCCGATCTCCGGCGACGCGAGAGCAACGATCCGGCCGATCGCTGGAGCTGGTATCGCGAGTTCCCTCGTTCAGTTTCTCGCTGGAGGCGCTGACGCAGTATCTCTCGTTCCTGAGGAAGGTCTTCGAGGTGTTCGTGCCTTTGTTTCTCTCCTCCAGCAACAGTCTGCGAAGTTTCCTGCGGATCAAGTACTTCAATCGATCGAGGGACGCCGCCGGAAATGAGCCGCACAGGTAGCCGGGAGTAGTCGCGCGACTCCAGAAGCGGCTCTTACAGGCACAGTCCGAGCGATTCTGCGCTTGCTTGCGGCGCGACTTGCTCGCGTCTTCGCGGAGGTCCCGCGTGGAATAGGAATCGCGTACGGTGAAACGCGTCGATTGCCTGGAGCTCTTCCGGAACTTTGATCTCAGGGAAGCTCGACGACGCGGCGATCCAGGCTTCCGCTCGCGATCTCTGCCGCGAAGATCGTCCTCCAGTAGACTATCCGAAGCGTTCGATCGCCGCGAGAGCTGTTCCGCGGTCGTCGCGAGGACTCTCCCGTGGTCCCCGTCAGCTTCCCTCGGACCTTTACCCTCATAAATCGCTGCCGAATTTTTGCAGACGTCGTTCGACGTTATTCCACCGATTTGATAATTCACCTTTTCGTTCGGAGTATCGTGACGGTCGAACAACACTGTAGCTCTGCAGTTACGAATCGACGATTCTCTATTCTCCCGCGAAATCGTCCTCGACGGCTGGCAAGCTGGAAAATTGTTCGACGACGATGTCCTCGTAGAATCCCGCATGCAGATTATTCTGTCGGGACACTGTCCAGTTTTGCTTGGCTGGTCCTCTCCGATCGACGCGTCCGTTCTCGAAGCAATCGGCTTGGACTCGATGGAAACGGTCAGGTTCTCGGATTCGATATGGATCTCCACGTCCGAAAGGTCCTCGCCGCAGCAAGAACACTTCGTGGCGCGGCTCGCTCCGCTATAATTCGAGTTTAACGAGCAAATAGAGTCGGCGCTGAACTCTTCGGCGAGCTCCGCGGCCTGTTTCGCTCCCGATGCTCCGTTCCTCGCAGGAGCACCCTGCTCCGCGGAATTACTCTTTTCCACTTCGATAACGTTGTCCCGTTCGTCCTTTTTCTCGGCACATTGCGGCTCGGCGTTCTCCCTCGCGTTTCTGTCGGACCTCTCGTAGAGAACGTGGCAGAGGCATTGTTGGGAATTGCACATGTCCAACCCCGAATGATCCTCCCTTCGTTCAACCTTTCTCAAGCTGTCCGGATAACTTGACGCGGAATCGCACGATTCTATATTGTTGTCTGTCCTCTCTGGAGCTGTGTTGTTGCTAATTTGTTCATCGGACGGGGTTTGCTCGATGTGGCTACAGGCTTGCGGGACTTTGATTACTTCCTCTTGAACGTATCGATCGGCGTTATCGCAAACATCCGGTTTGCAAGAGCTGTCGGAAGAAGTCGCCGGCTCCTCAGCTTCCGCGTTGGCGAAGCAGAAGGAAACTTCCTTCACGGGTTTCCTCGTCCACACGAAATTCATTTCTTTCCCGGAAACTTTCCTGGCGTCAGTCTTCTCGTCTTCGCTCGACGAGCGAATCGTCTCGCTCGTCGAATCGTAGTGCGACCGCGACAGGTAGAACACGACGCGACGCGTCTCCCTCGCGATCCGTTCGTCGCGTTCCGCTCCCTCCCTCGAGCAGCAATCCGAGATGTCCGGGTTCCGGCGATATTGGAATCCCGCGGCGTTTTCGCGGCCGTACGCGCGTTTGCAACACGAGCCCCGTTTCGGATGGCTTCGACAGATCGGCAAACGGGCCAAGAACAATCGAGGCTTCGACGTCCTTGGACGACGAAGGTTCAGATCGATGTAACCCGGTCGAATCTCGCACACGAGGCGCAGCTCTTTCATCTCCGCGTCGTCGAGCTTCCTCAGCATTCCGTTCAAGCAGGAGCACGCGGTCCGGATCCCGTTCTCGAATTTCTTTCGCATCAGAATCAGACAGGACTCGGTCAGCGACGGGGCAGCCTCGAATATCCGAACCATCAAGTGACTAGGTCTGCAGGGTACCGAAAGATTGGTCAGTTTCGCCGGTGTCAAACCTGCCGAGCTATTGTCGTTCGCCGTTTGGTAAATCAGAACTTTTAGCTTAGAATTTCTCCGAGCGTTCTTCCCTTCTCTTGTGTTATTTTCAGTTTTGCAAACGCAGTCAGAAATGTCCTCTCCGCGATACAATCTATTGCTGTTCGTTCGACTCTGTCGAAGAGATCTCTCGAACGTTCGTTCGGAGCATGAATCGACTTCCACTTCGAGATCGCTGCTGCAGTTTTCTCTTGAATGCGGTGGTTTGAAGATCACGTCGATCGAAGCTGCGTTTCTGTACGAAGAGTGTAATTCATGGTTTGTTAACATTTTATTAACGAATATTAAATATACATTGATTGTATGTAATGATATTTGGTCCCCTCAGGGTTTCAAATCCATTCCACCACCTCTCCCTTTACCAATCCTCAACTATCGCCTAATTTCCAACTTCGGCGGGACCTACTTTTTATTAAGGTGGGTTCCGAACCACCTAAATATACATTGATTGAGTTACTGCATTTTTACGAGCACATTTAAGTCGCGTAATACTCACGCGCAACCCTCGGGCAACCAATAATCTTTTTCGTTGATGTATCGGCAGACATTCATGCTCTTCAGGTCATTCCGATCCCCGACAATGGCGCCAAGCCCGTGGCACATTCTGTCCACCCCGTTATTCAAACCATCAGAATTCGTAAACTGTGTCACTAGGCCGTCTTCGGCTAGATACTTCATCGCGCACTTAATCATTTCTTCCCCCACGTTGGTGTCCTTGGCGAGAAACGCGTCTATATAATCAGCCCATGCAGCGCTCGTCTCTAGCCACCTCTTCACGCACGGAAAACATTTCGAGCAACGAGAGCTCGGATCGCAAACGAACTCTTTCAGGACCGAGTAAATTCTGCCCTCCAGTCTGGAGCCTAGAAAAGGTCTGACCTTGTCGACGTACTGTCCGTACTTGGCGAAATCGAAACTCCCATTGTTGGCCGCACGAACCGTCTCCTGCAAATAGTCACCATTATTGAAAATATGTTTATGTCGAAATAATGCCGCGTAGAAAATTCGTAATAATTTTCAAATTATCTTTTACGAAATTCTATTTAATTTTATCATTCAATTATTTTCAGTATGTTATCGTAAAACGAAAAATATAAAGTTACCGAGCCCGCTAATTAGAAGTAGGCAATCAATTGAAACTGTTGATCAATTGTTAAGTATGTCAATTCTCGGGGTTAAGATAATTTATATGTTTGTATAATAACAATTCGTACGTAGGAATATCTCTTATATATTGTTGATTCTACGCATATTTTATCGTGAATCTACAATAATAATGTTTTAAACGTTTCATGTATGTGGACAAATCTTTCTGGACGATATGCAATATCAAATTCATATTGATTTAACGTTACCGCGAATGTTTCGTTAGTATCGATTTCAGTGCATAATATATCCTCAGACATTTCACAGTACCCCATATATATATATACATATATATTGCTTCTAAAATATACAAAGTTTAACATTACATCACGTCCGCGATCATTTTACAACATTTCAAAATCTGAAGTTGTTCCTGAAAGCTTGCTGCGAAGTTGATCGAAAGCGCACACGTGTGCGCGATGGAGATACCTACACAGACTCGAGTGTACGTTTAGCAGGTGGTTGAATTAATTTTTACCAAATTCGATTTCGCACGATCGAACGCGAAACCCGGAAATAGACTTACCGGGGAAAAGTTTACAGTAAATCGATTTCGGGCACGCGAGCTAATAGAGTTAACTCGAGAAACTGGGGACGGATAGGAAAATTGAGGGTCCAGCAAATATGCTAATGTGTTTTCGCTTAAGTGCGGTGTCTCGTGAAGGCGAGGGTCCTTTCATCAGGGTAGGGTGAGCAAAAAAAAAAAATGGAGGGATCGGGTCTAGCAAAAGGATCCACGTGAAATCCTTCCAACGTCTCGAGAGAAAAGCTCAACTCCTTCGGACCGATGTTAAAAAGAATTCGTCGGTGGTTGTGAAAATTGGCGAAAGCGAAGAAACGAGTGATCAATGGAAGAAAGCTGTTAAACAGGGAAAAACGAACTGGCAGAAAGGTGCTGAAAGTGCTGGGGCATCGAAAGCAAGAACAGGCCAGCCGGGGAACAAGTGAAATGCAAAAAGGGAGGAGGCGAAAGACCCATAAACGGAGTCCGGCGAATGTCAAGAAAACCGGTGAACGGGGAAGAGCGCGGAAGAAGAGGAGAGGGAGATGGAGATCAAGGATCCCGTGATCCAGGGTGAGATAGGTGTAGACCATTCACACAACGGCTCTGCGGAAATCAATACTTGTGACGCCGAGACACAGCGTAACAACCCCACGCCGCCTACATTTCGCGAATGCCAACCGCCGCGGTGAGAAAGGTTCAGGGGTTATTACGACGAGAGGGGTCCAGCGTGAAATTTCGAAACTCGGAGGCCGAGCAGCGTCCGCCTACTTCTTTAGCAACTCGCAATCCGAAACAAACGGAATTAATATTGTAATTGTAATTAATTAATAATAGGAATTAATATTGTGATATTGTAATTTCAAAAATTAACAAAATAGCGACGCCGTATCATCCATTTTTCAAATCGTAATCGAATTTGGTAGAGGTAAAAAGAATGATAAATAATTCTGACAAGACGAAACGGAATTAACGCTTCGTTAGCCAGCAGTTTGCGAAAACTCCATGATATTGTAATTTCAAAAATTAACAAAATAGCGACGCCGTATCATCCATTTTTCAAATCGTAATCGAATTTGGTAGAGGTAAAACGAATGATAAATATGCATAAATAATTCTGACAAGACGAAACGGAATTCACGATTAGCATATTTTTAACCTCCGCAGAACGTTCGAATAATCCGACAATTAATTCGATTCGTCGGCAAGAGGTTTCGTTCTGCTATCGCGAATTTCCGCTGTGATTTATGGGCAAAACACGATTCCCCACGTAAATGGCGACGCGCGGTGGAAATTCGATTTTCGAAATTGAATCGAAAGTACACAACGGCGGCCGATTGTTAATGGACGTTTATATACGACCGTAACCGGAGCCGAGGATCTTTTGATCTTTCGGCTCCCCCAATGGTTGGCGGTTCCATTTAGCACTGTACACCCGTCGTCTACGATACACGATCGGAAAGCGGCTGATTCCCTGTACGATATTACCGCGCGACTCGAGACCCGAGGAAAAAGAATTTAAAACATTCATCGAATACACAATTCTTTTAATAACATGTACATTTATGTATTCTTATTTTCTTAAATTTGCATTAATTTGTACTCTTCCTCTGTCGTCAAATTGTGACGTCGCTACGTCTTACTACACGACGCTAAGTGTCGACTTACTCGTACTGTGCTCGACTCGCAAGAAGTCCCCGCGAAAGGAATGCGCAGCTGATTGGTCAGAGTGGAAGGGGCGCGGCTCGTTTCGCGTGACGTCAAAGCGTAAACACGGTGGTGGGGGTAGGCAGAGTGACCGAGGACCCCCTTGTCCTTGACTTCTTACGCGGCGCGGACAGTACTGCGGTGAGATGACAAGGTCCCTGACAGCAGAGACGCCAGATGAAGAGAGGGAGCACCAATTAAGGGGAAAAGTTACCCTCTCTCTCTGCCAGTACTGGACGCGTCACGTGACCGCGGGGAATAGTAGAAGGGGAAGGTAGAGTGGGGACACGAGTCTCGTCGTCTCATCGCAGTACTTGCCGTGGAAACAGAATAAATAGTGGGGATGACCGCGACTACTGTACGTAACAACACTGTTCTGGCTACTTCAGAAAGGGACGAATGCATTTTGCAGTTTCAATCTTCGATTCGAGCAAACGATTTGTTTTTCACACAGGCAGGAGAATGGAGAACTTTGCTAACGATTATTGATTTTCGTGCTAGGGTGAACGGGATTTTCCGAAGAAACGGGATTCCTTCCCGGTGAACTGATAAATCTGTTATGGATTTCCTAGAAAGCTTGACTCGTGACGAAATTGGACTTTCCACGCTCTAGCTCTCTGTCGTCAAGGGAACAAATACGCTAGGAATGACGGTATCCACCGGCATTTCAATGAAACGCGAGAATATGAATTCTTCGCCTTCTTCTCGCTATACCTATAGCTTTAATACTTCTGGCAGCCTCGTACAATAGTACAGTAGCTACGGCGGTGCCAAGAAATACATAATTTGCAACGCATAATTCCTTTGTGCGAAACGAAAAACAAAAAAAAAAAGGAATGTTACGGGCGAAATAACGAAACTGCACCTTGTTGCTCCGAAATTTATACCGACTATCTTATTCGTACAATTCTGTAAAATATTTATTACTATTAGATTCGCGGATTTTTTAGAAATATTGCCTTTTATCTATTTTCTGATTAACTTTACCGAGCGGAAAACAAATCACTAGACAGCGGACCTTTATGCTAAATAGAAATTGTCTGCATCGATTGCAAGAAATAGAAACCAAATGTTATTTCTTCCCTTAACGGTTTTAATACAGAAGAAATCATATATTGACAACTTCAATTTTTTAAATTTTAAATAAAGATTAAAAATAAAATAAAGATCCGCTGTTTACAAATCACACTGCGAAACTACCTCGTTGTCATAGAAAATATTCGCGAGCGTTTATTTACATACTAATGGAAAATATTCTGCGTTATATGCAGAGTGTCCACGCTTCATTGTGAATGGACAATTAGTTTTCAGGAGGGAGTCGCGAGGAGACATTTTTGTGATCGCGGGTGGTCGAGCTGCAAGAAACGATGACACTGTCAAGATGGAGTGTCCTTGCAGATGGAACTGCAACGGGGGATGACGCGAGGACACTTTCCCTGGTTCACTTTCTCGGGGAACAGCATTCTGCAAGTGTGAGAATCGACGGATCGATCCTGCAGCGAACCGGAATCTGATCGTGTGATAATTCGATCGATAGCACAATGAAAATAACACGTCTGATGGAAATTAATTATTATAAGTAATCTCGGATCCAGATGATGGTTAGATTTATTTGAAGCATAATTCTCTAATTATTCTAAGTACCCTGAACGAGGTCGTGTTCAGATTTCAGTTCCACTATTTTAGAAAAGATAATCTGGGACACTTCGTGAAAAGCCAATTTCAGTTTTAAAAAAAATTTAGATTCATGCCAAATTGACGAATAAATTACAATCGTTCTTAGATTTAAAAAAAAAATACTATAATTTTCTATAACCGGTATAAGATGTGTTAGTAATTGTCTCGTTAAAATTATAAACGAATGAATTTGAACTTTTCCGCCGAACAAAATGATGAAATGAAATACAAAATGAGGGTGCATTAATCGATGATCCCGATCAAACGACTGAACAGATGTGGCGGACAAATAGGACACGCCGCCATCGAACCATAATTCGTAATATTAATTAATAACGACGATAATTATTGGGATTTCGATTTACAATTTTCACGAACTTCAAATACTCGTTATAAGAGATGAGCAAATAAATAGATCGTTGTTATCTTTTTCTAACGAAGAAGATAATGAACTGCAGTTGGATAGGGGATGTGGCAAGATCAGACTATCCACCGACAGTTGCTTATAATTAGGTTCTACGAATGTGACTTGCGGGAAGAATCGTAGGCAGCGATAACCAGTGAATCGAGGGGAAAAGTGGCGCGGAAAAGGTGGATCAATATCTTCGATTCCAAACGAGCACAGCGCCGTTTCCGGTCGCCGAAGACGCATGTGCAACGAAGTCCGGACTCTGTGGTAGCAACGAGATTTCCCCGTCAATCTCTTCGTCACCTCTTCTTGATAGTGTTACACATCTTTCGGTAAGCTTTCTTCTAAAAAATATCAATCGACGTATCTTCAATTCTTATACGGTTAATATTCGGAAAAAGTCCTGTTCTTCACCTCGCAGCTAACTGTATGCGCGTATGGCAAAATGCTGAGGGTTTATTGTTCTCAATAACGTACGCAGCAGGGACACTCAAGTTCTTTCGAATCACTATCTATAAACTACGGACGTTTATGCAAATAAAATGTGATTTTCACTGGTGATAGCCTTTGTTTGTCTAAAATAAATAGAAATCGTACTCAATTTTATCGAATTTTATATTCTAGCGTTTTGTGAACGTTTTCAGAAGTCATAAAGATCCGCAGTCTAATTATTCACAATTTTTTTTTGAGACTATTCTACCGTTATACAATAACACTTTTTATGATGGTGAATCAATATTGAAAATACTTTACTTTTTTAATAGTCCCGTAATGATTAAGTGCACCCGCATTTTCGTTGAAATCATAAAAAGTATTTTTCGCGATTGGTATAAGTGAATTCTATTATTATGAATTTTTAGGTAAACATCTTCGAAAACCATGTATTCGGCGCTATTTCTCATGGCGGTTGCCGCAGCTGAAGCCACATTGTATTTACCGCCGATGGTCAAGGTACACATTCAACTTCCTAGTACGGTGAAACCTCGAGTATCCGAACTGAACAGTGGAAGATAAAAGTTAGATTAAATCTTTATTAATTTGCGCAAGAAGGGACTTCGGGCGTCGGATGTTCGGATAATCGAGGAGCAATGTATGTTAAACCTACCCTCCAAATTGTTCATCATTTCTAGGAGGACCAATTCCCGGTGGACAATTTTCTTCGTAAATTTATTAATCAAATGGAAGACGATCTAGCAGATTCCGCCGACTCGTACATGGAATACCAGGACAAACCGAAAGAAATTCCGATAGAGTTGCCAGTCGATTTCGATGGTATCGATACACTGAACCCTAATCCCAGCATTCGCGATCAAGAATATCTACGGCACAGCTCATTGTACAGTCATCAGCGTATGAATAATAAAGATTCATATGGCAGACAGAAGATAAAACCTGGAAGCACAAAGAACATCAAAGAGGAGAAAACTGAGAACACGTTGCCAGCATACTGTACACCGCCCAATCCCTGTCCCATTGGATACACAAGTAAGTACTTATGTCATTAGTAGACTGTGGATCTTTATGCAAAATAAAAATTATCTACATAAATTACAAGAAAGGAGAATTACATAAAATTGAATTTCATCTTTTAATAATTTAAACACTAAACCTACCAAGCACTGGAAGCGATTAAAATGTTTAGCATATAAAAATGACAAGGCTCTATTCAATTTAGATTTTGTGCAATTTATATTTCAATATGTGCTTGGAGAAAAAAATGTATCGAATCAATTTCCATCTAAGTAACTTTATAATTTCAATAATGGTAAAATGAAAATTGTAAAACCGATCATTTGACTGGCAGTGGTAGGTTTAGTGTTAATAGGTTGCCCGTAATATGCAAGTAATATTAAATTCGTCTAAAATAAATATTATTTTGCGCAGGTGAAAACAATTGCATTGAAAATTTCGTGAACACTGCTGCGTTCAGTCGGGACTACCAAAGCGCACAGGATTGCATGTGCGATTCGGAGCACATGTTGGATTGCCCTATCGACTCTTCGAATAGTAACAGTCTACCAAACATGCACATACCGAGTTCTAACTTCAATCAAATCGTCGATCAAATCCAAGCTGTAAGATATGCTGATTGTATACAATGTTTCAATTACTCTTGTCATTCGAGTCGTATCTTATGAATTATTTGGAAATATGGATTTTAATCTACCGTAACATCTTTTGTTTTAGGAAGAAAATCCGTTCTTCCGGGGTGAAAAGTTACCTATCGCAGCGAAGAAAGGTATAAACGTCGAGTACTAACACATCCGAGACATACTTTATTGTAAGGAAAAAGAACCTCGAGGAACAAAACCAAGAATATTAAATTCAAATATTTCAAAATATATTGATCGTAATTCATCAGATGCATAGCACACTAGATAAATAATATGGTTTATAAAGGCCAGGTGCTAAGTAAGATTATTCAAATATTTTAATATTGTGCTGTTATCGTGGATATAAAGTAATAATAATAAATTGAGACGACTATGCACAGTGACTTACGTGATACGCGTTTCGTGAATCATACGAGCAGTGTTTGCGCAGACATGTTTTAAACATCTTACAAATATATGTGTTGTTTCTAAGCATTGTATAGTCTATTTGTTATAAATGATTAACTATTGAAAATCTAAGTATTTCATTAATGAGAAAACTATTATTGTTTTACAAACTGAAATATTATTGCCGAAACGATGTAAAATTACATGCCTTTTAAAAAAATATGCTTCTGAAATCATTATGAATAACACTGAATGTGTTTTATGTAAGCAAAACTGAATCATATATCTCTATCAAATGCATTGTATTTATCAATTATATTTTTATTTTCATACGATGATAAAATATCGATTACTATTTCTATTGTTTATAGCCTTAAAAAATACATACACTTTTTAAAACAATAACTAATGTTTATTTCCTTGGATGTATAACAATTATAAGATGTGATGCAATGTTTATTACATTCTAGGCATAAATTATATTCGTGGTATAATTTAAACAATATATGCACAGTATAAGCTGAATGTCAGCTACTATTATAAAACTTAACGTAAAAGTAGAAAAGTATTAAAAAATTGAAATACTGTTACTGCTTTCTAAAACTTTTTAGTATCGGGTATATATTATTTAATGCATCTTGTAATTCAGTTCTATTCTTTGCCCCTGGAAGGTTTAAAAAATTTGTACAAGACCTTAGAAAAGGAAAAAAAGTAAAAAAAATATTAATTTTACATAAAATATCTACCTGTTAACACAACTTTTCCATTTACAAATATAAGCAACACAACCCTTGGCGATACCATCCTGTATATAAGACCAGGATAAAGTTCAGGCTCGTAACTAGAAAACTGACCATGTATATGATTCAAGTTTTCCAGTTTAATTGGAAATTTTAAGTCACAAGTGGCAACTATATTTTGTATTTTAAAATTATGAAATTTTACCTGTTAGAATGCAAAGTATAAATAAACCATACACATTCAATAACAAAACATTCAAAATATTAATTTTTACATTGATTACTAGACTGCGGATCTTTATGCATTTATAGTATTTGTATCATGAAGATCCATATGTAGTCTATTGATCAGTATGTACCGTGTGTCCTTACTTGAAATCCTAGTTTCTGAATTATTCTAGCAAACTTCCTTGTTGCTAAATAAGAATCTTCCTCGCATCTTGCTCCCGTACAAACCAGCTTTCCAGAATGAAAAATTAATGCAGTAGCCCTAGGATTACGAATTCTCATAATCAATCCAGTAAACCTTGCTGGATTATATTCAGAGTTTCTGGTTCTTGTATTAATGTACATGAGTTTTAATTCCATACATAAATTAACAGTTGATACTACATTCCTATAAAAAGAATTATTCCTTACTTCGGTCGTGAAATTATCTTGAAAAAGAAACAAAATTTCACTTTACGCTAAACGCACATTCATATAATCACACATTTATATAACTAGTGATAATTATTTTGATAACAAAATAAAATGTTCACTGATTACCAATGTTTTACTTACTGTAAACAAGGTTCTATGACTTCCTTTGTGCTATTAGCTGGTGTCATTGGATTTATCATCGATTGAGGATTCGCATTTTGTGATGTGCTCGGTCGCGGAACGTTGGTCTAAATTAAAAATACGAAGAGAATGTAAAGAATTCTATTCCACGTTGCCTAACCATATTTCTGGAATTACCGTTTGCGGTGGGGCCATTGATCCCTCGTCGTTGGCATTTTTCGCCGGGTTACCCAATAACCTCTTCAATTCGTTGTCCTCTTGCATGATTGCAGTCATTTTATCTGTGTTTACTGTTAATTAATTCTAAAATGTTTATAACCACATGGACTACCACTCATTTTAAAGGTCCATCGCACATCCACGCCATCGGTTATGTCATGTCATTGACTGTGAGCATTTCAATACACGGCGAAAACAACATACTATAAGTGTCCTTGATTTAATACATACAGACAGTGTTGCCGCTTCTTCAACAGCAGAAAGACAAGGCCCATCTATATGTATACAGTGGTGCATGGACATGTGCAGGGTGTCCCAAAAATGTTGCACTAAGGTGATTTGAAGTAATGTTTTCCTTTGCGAACATTTTCTTCGCATCTTTGTTTAGAAGTTATTAACGAAAAACAAGGACCAATCAGAGCGCGACTACAGCTGAGCGTAGCATTGTCATTGGCTGAGCCAGAATCCATTCGCATAGAACAACCTTCTCTAAAACATAGTGTGAATATGGGCGGATAATAGATGTCCAATAGTGTATGTGCCAGTTTATATAATTACAGACGCTCACGATTTTCAACAATGTCTCTCATATTTCGAAATTACATTTCGATCCAGAGAATAGTATGTTTACAAAAATTTGCTTTGCAAGGACATACTATTAAACCTTCTCTATGGAACATTGGTAATATTAAGGTTAGACTATTTTTTTTTTAACTAATGAATTTACGATGATAAAGGATTGAATTTTTGGATATCATGAGTTTAAGCAAACTTTCTCATTACTTTTAAATGTATTATTTACAATGTTATTGCATGTCATTAAGAAAAGCATAATTTTTTTCTAGATCACCTTTCAGTATTTTTAATATATGCAATTTTATTACCCTAGAATCTGGCTGGGGCTTTACAAGTCAAATATGTACACACAGAGAACAAGGGTGAAACGAACGAAGTACATATATATTCAGGAAAATCGAAGACGAGTCTTCGTAACGTTAAAGTATTATCTTTAACAACGACATTCGCAACTTTGGCAGTTCAGCCAACTATTTATACAAAATGTATGGAACTAGAACGTCCAGCAGTATCATTGGGACTAATGTTATTTCTATCCGTTTATAGTATGTGTACACCGTTATTGATACACTACCTTATTGGAAAGAAATATGTAACCGATATCTATTATAATACTGGAAAAGACAAATATATTGCAGAGACATACAACATAGTCCTCAAAAAGCGAAAGGTATTTCTAACACTTTTCTAAATTTTTCTAAATGTTGCAAGTTTCATAAGAACACTTCTTATAAGACATAGATTATACTTAAATTTTATTCTTCATATATGCATGAAATGTTTCAGATTGAATTTACTGAAGATGATGTGCATGTGCCCGATGTTACTGGACCATTTACAACTTGTTACGTAAAAGGAAAACCGCTGTTCTTTAATGAAATAGGATTTCCAGATCAAACATATTACCACAGAATCATGGGAAATTATAAGCCAATAGATTTTCACTTAAATCATAGTGTAGAAAAAATTAGGGAACTACCGAATGATCAAGCGAAGCAAAATTAATAATTTTAAATTTGAACAATTTTATTTATTACACACCTTCCGAATTTAAAACTACTTTAATACATTACTTAAAATCTATTATAAGTTTCTAGGTACAAAATATATACAATACATTGTTATGTCGACATTGTGGACTGAAAAAATACAGTGCCCAATGATTACAACATAAAATGGATGAATCATTACCTTCTCAGGTATTATTATACATTCCTTCCAAATTGTGTTGGCATGAAAGGTTTTTTAGGCTGTACATAAAGCTCCGCCTCGAATAAAATTGTCAAATTATATTCAATGAAATCACCGATGATCGTTTAATTTAATTTTCTACTTTCTATAAATACAAAAAACCTTTTCTACCAACATAATTCAATCTGAAAAAGAAGTATGCCAAGAACAATTTCAAGAAAATAATAAATCTATAAATGCAATTGGGTAACCTAATTAGAGAGTCAAGTTGTCTTCTAAACAGTCTCAAGATATGCTAATAGTTTTAAAAACAGTATAACGCAATTTGATAACCGTAAAAGAGTGGCGAATACATTACGAGAGAGATCACAGATTATAGTCGTTACCTTCGAAATAATTCCAAGCATGCACGCACGCACGCTCTGACAGGCACACAATTAGAACACGATCGATCACTGTACACATTTTCGCATCTACAAGTGCATTATTGGAAGTAGATTGAATGGCCAAATCAAGTACCATCGATCCTACATTTTGGTGAGTACGTACTCGGTTTCACAGAAGCCATTTGAAAAAACATCATTTCCAATATATCCCAACCGAACTATCATAAAAGTGATTAAACTCCCAAATGAATTTAATTTCCTATCTAAAATTTATGAATAGCTAAACAAATCAGAAGAACCTAGATCGATAACCTCAGACGCTATGAAATTAATATCTTCGATATTCCTTTTCTCAGTATACGTACAGTACTTATGCTAGACATTGTGAAGGGTATCTTCTAGATCCTGACGAAAATGTGAAGCTCGTCAATGCACCAGGCCTAGATGTTGTCCTTGGGACGTTGCAGGACCGATGTTAAGTTTAGCATTCATCTTAATTTGAACTGAAGTAGCAGTATTGTATTTTTTAAGTAAAATTCATATGTCAAAGAATGAACACTTTCGCGTTTTGTTCGGGACAGTAGAGATTGAAGATGAGCAAAATCGTATGAGCAGTTACACCAAACCAGCCAATCAGTCACTATTCACTAAGCCGGGAGTAAATCGAAGTCATCCGAAACATGAACCATCGGCACATGCATGTCTTCTATTTGCGGTGTTGCTTTGAATTCACATAATCCAACTTCCTTTAGCTTCCATTCCCAATCCATTCTTTGTACTGCGTGCAACGACTCGGCTTCGTTATGATGTCTAAGTAGCATAGCTTCCTAAAATGACACTCCATTGTAATTTATCGCCGTTTTGTTCAAATTTTGATGTATGACGCCATTTTAAACCGATAAGCAGGAGTTGCTTATCAGTTGGTTTTTACGTAATCTTAATCTAACCTGAATAATCAAAGACACTGTGCGAAATAACGAATGTCGGCGCGATTAATCAGGTCACATTAAATATTTTAATCTCGAATATTTTTACCTTAATTTTTTCCCATTTATCATCCACGTCTTGCAACCAACTCAAAAATAGTCTGCCGTTGTATCTACTCCTCGCGTTTCTATCTTTCTCTTCTTGCTCGGGTGTAATAACGTTATAAACCTCTTCATCCTTTAATATAGTACAAACAGAGAAAGGAAGGGACTGGTTCGCAAGAGCTCTGGCAGCTCTGCCGTGTACTCTAAGAATTTCTTGTTCCACTGACAAAACTAATTTCTCCTTTTCAACAACATGCTGCATTCTAAGTCGATATCTTTCCTTTTCTTGTTCGACATATAAATCTTTCATGGCGCCTTGTAATCCAACCGGGGGATTAACGTTCGGCTCCTTATTCGCATTCCCGGCTAACACGTATGTACAACGATTCATTAAATAGTCTTTGAAACCCTGGGGTGGTTTCGGTTGGACTGGAAAAAGGCCCTTTCTTCTTCGCTCGATCTAAGATAAGAAAACTTATTATTGCTCCGTGATATATAAATAAATAAATGAAATCGTACCTGTTTCCGAATATTAAGAAACAATTGATAACAATTGGTAATAGGCTGATCGTGCGGATGTACTTCTGGACCCGTATTGGTAGTTTCAGAAGTTTCATTGGACGCAGCCGTGGCGGCTTGCTGTGCTTCTTTATTAGGTTTCATTTTTCTTTTTCTGGGATGAAGCTCAACAGGTGGTGCCGGGGTACCTACATTCGACGTTGTTGACGAAGTGGTTGTAGACGTGCTTTCCGAACTTTCCACGTTGCTATCCTTTTGACTTTTCCCGCTAGTATCAGCATTCTTCTCGGGCTTCTCCATCATTGTATTTGTTTTTAAACTAGTATTGTTATTCGAGGTTTCCACCGCGCTAGACTTGTTAGATTCGGTACCAGTCGCTTCAGGCGTTGGCGAATGATGCCGTTGTTGCGGCGACGAGTTATTCGAACGATCCGTCGAAACGGTTACAGGTAGGGGGGACGAGTTAGGATAGTTTCCGCTACCGGTGGAGGCAGACGTTTCTTTCAAGGTTGACGAGCCATTACTACCATTGCTGGATCTATGCGAACTTCTAAGCACTCTCTGATGATGCGTCGATCTTTCCTCCCCGTGCAAAGCTCCGCTGAAATCTTTTTTGTCCTCGTTTTTTGTACTATTTCCAGTTTCCGTAGGACTCGTCGTGCCGCTCGCAGACTGATTCTGATCTTTGTCCGTTGAATCGTTGCTGTTAGAACTTGCCACTACGTACGGTAGCTGGTGACTTCTGTTGGACGTGCTTTTCCCATTTCTGTTCCCCTGTTCTTGCTCGGACGTGCTACTCTGTGGGATAACTATCTTCAAAGGTGGTACTTTAGGTGCTGAAGCGGAGTCGGAACCTTTCGATCTATCGTCCTCGCCGTCAGACTCGGGCGGTGCCGGCGTGGTTGTTTTAGCGTTCGTTGTTGAACCAGAAGGATTCGAAGGCTTCGGACTACTCGCCATCGAAGCGGTACTTGGACTTTTCCTGTCCGCGCTAATGGAAGTTGTGTTCTGATTGCTCTTACCAGAAGTTGCCCCCGACCCCTGTTTACCGGATTTTGTGCACTGCAACGAGAACAGAGTTGTTATAGTTATTACGGTTTAGCGGTGCCATTACATACAAGTGGATCGAATAGAGGAACAAAGAGATTGAGAGAAACAATGCTGCCCTATAGTAAACGATGCATACTTTTTCCCCCGAATTAGCTGTATTCCTGCCAGTGCTTTGCCTTCCGGTTGTTGCGTTTTTCAAGTTCTCTTTCACAGGCTCCGAGTCCTTGCGTTTCTTTCTGCGGTTCTCTTCGTCCTGTTCCTCGGCATTGTCGCCCTCGAAGGCACGCTTGGACGAAGGTGACGCCGAAACAGTGGCAGCATCATCAGCAGGAATCGACGCGGTTGTTGTCTCGCCGGAGGATGCCGTTGTACCGCCGGTGGTAGACGCATTGCTACTCCCGCTTTGGCTGCCCTGGCCGCTGGCAGATTTGCTGCCGTCTTTATCCTTCTCGGGATTAGGATTCGGCGAGGAACTCGCACCTCGCACAGGCGTCGGTTCCTTTGAGCTTTTGAATTCGTAAACGTCGCCATTATCGTTCGCCGCTGATGATGCGTTGTTCCCAGACGTGCTCGAGCCCGAGACAGCATTCACGGTCCCCGACGAGACGTTCGACGTCTTCATTGAAGCTTCCATCTGACCTTGATTCTGCAATTATCAACGTTCAGATGTTATAATAATCATTCTATACAAACAAATTTATATAATGATAATATATAATGATAATTTTTTCGTAGGCATTCTCGAAATCAATTTCAACCTTTCTATACCGTTTTAAATTGCAGCTACACATTCTTTCACCCGAGTCCAATTGTAACGAAACTGTTTAAGTACCTGTGCGTTCATGCTGCCCTGACGGGAGTTAGCAGTGCTCCCTCCTTTCTTTTCATCCCTTGCTCCTCGCACCTGGTTGAGTCGAAGCGTCACCCTCGGCGAGCTTCCAGACTGCCCGGTTCCCGATCTGTCAACTGCGCCGGAACAAAACACCGGTTAATTGCGAGAACAACGACCGAACGCCGGGGAACGAGATTCCACGGAACCAGAGTGTACTCTTCTTCTGGCGGACGGCGGTGGGACAGAGAGGAGGGAAGAGTGCCGGCAAGAAAAGAGAAAGAGTGATTAGTGGAGGAGGGGAGGGCATATTCGAGGAGGGGAGGACAAAGAAAGATTCGCAAGGGAATGAGCCGGGCTCTGGTTGCGATCATCGGCGGTGTATAGTCCTTAATCACGAGGTTCCTGGGAGAGAACAAGTTCCCCCCCGGGTAGAGCTCGGCGAAGAAGCGAGAGCCCTGAATCGCGATCGATACTCTTTTGCTGGTCTTTTGTTGGCCGATCGCATTACAGGAAACCGTGTCATTAAACTCTTTGTTCGCGTCGCTACAATGTGCCGCTACTACCTGACTGACGCTTGCGGATACAAAGCGTCCCAAGCGACCCTGTCTCATAAACGTCTTGCTTATCGGTGCTATTCGCTTACAAGAGCTAATTTACGTGCAATTATTGTACAATCCCAAACTTGCTTATACTGCTAATTTTCTGGGAAAGATTATTCAAAGCCTCCAGAATGATTTAGAAATAAGATTAAAATGCTGATCGACGCACGGGCGGAATTAAAATTAAAAATCCGTTGAAAACAAATCGATCTAATAATACGAAAGATGTAAAATGACGGCGAGCGAGAATACATATTCTTGTAAATATGTAACATTATGCGTCTGCACGTACACGCGAATCCTTTGAGCGTACAGAAATAGCCCGAGGGGCGATGACATGGATGACAGATTGTAAAACATGTCACAAGATGTGGGCAGTTATTGGACAAACTAACAGCTACCGCCCACCGCCTTGCATCGAGCCCACAAACGAGGCAGCCCGAAAAGGACCTAAACCCAGACCCCAAGGAGATCGTGCGACAAGCAGACCTGTTTTAACCAGCTACGCGCGTTGCATCTTGAGATTTATGGTGCACCAATGGTTATCGCGTTGGCCAGATCGTGCAATAATAAAGCGATTTTTAGGGGACGATCGTTCGAAATTCGGGATCGAATCGACTGTCGTTTCGATGTGTCAAACGGTCTGATTTGATACAGGCGAACAAATTTGTGCCCTGGAGCAGGTCATTCCGAGAGATTCTAGGATGTCGCACGATATCGAAAGCGGGAGGTTGACGCAAGCTTGCTCGATCAATATGTAATTGAATCTCCGAGTTAACGCGACGACGTCATTGTAATTTCAGAATTCGAATCAATACGTGGTCGAACCGTACACGCGCGCCGACGAGACCGCGCGCGTAACATGTATGTATTAACTGTGCACACCTAATTGGTGGCACTCTTATTAAAATCGTTTTTAATTGGTCATCGATCATATAATGTCCTCTTACCTCTGTCCAATCCGCTTCGCGATAGAAGGAATTGTGCCAATGGAACTTGGCGCTCACGGATATTGTGGCCGAAAATACACCAACTCTGTAGTCAATGAATTCATAGTTGTGCACCGACTCTTGCACAATATCAGAGCGAACTGCCAGCGGAACGTTCGTTTACAGAACCGATTTGACCATCGGTAAGTATATCGCGACTATCGCTGTTCGATTTTCTGACATGATAAACGGGTGAATACCCTGATAAGCGTGTGCAAACATCGATGCGGCTTCGATATTCTCTTAACACTGAACCTACCTAGCGCTACAAACGCGATTAAAATGTTTCAGTTGGTAAAAACGACGAGGCTCCATTTATTTAGATTTTCTGCGATTTTTGCTTTCAATGTCTGCTTGGATGAAAAAATTTATCCAATCAATTTCCATGTAAATAACTCGTACGTATGTAATGATATTTCCCCTCAGGGCTTCAAATCTAATTTCAGCGGGACCTACTTTTTATTACGGTGGGTTCTGAACCACCTAATGTAAACATCACGCTTATAGTTTGAGTCATTGTAATTAATGACGCTCTGGGTTTCCGAGACCCAACAGTGCAGTTCCAGTGTTAAAGAAGGAGCCTATAGTGAACAGTAGACTGCAACGTTGCAGTTTGCCACAGTTGTCTAACGCTTCCACTACACGGTTTATCCCGGTACGGGCGTCTTGAATAATATGTTGTAATTGCCTCTGTGCCGTTACGTACGCTCTGTCTTCTTCATTGCACATGCAGGATGTAACAGTAACTTGTTGCGCTCGAGTATCTCCTTGTAACAATACGACAAACCTATCGTACGCTGAACTAGTATACATATGTTAACAAGAAAGCGACGTTATTGATTCTCTACTCTGACAGAGTAGACCAGATGTATCAAATAGGTAAAATCATAGCAGCTACAAAATAAATTACGAACATTCAGTTCTATAATTGACGCTCAAGGAACTCTCGTGTCTCCCATGATCGCTTGGACGCGCGTGATTACCATAATGGTAACCCAAGGCGCTAACTATCCGCACCATTATCCGCAATAAAATCGCTATAAATAATTTCGTAACTATCTAAATATCCGCGCGTCTCGTTCCCGTCGAAACGCGGACACCATCGTCGCTGTTAATTACCACGGTCAACGACAGAGCGTGACATAATAGCTTCGTAAACTTGCGGCTTCTCCGTGGCGCGACTCTTTTGCTTTCGATTTCGGTCGGCTGCACATTATGCATGATCTACGAGTGAAAATAAGAAAAAAATGTTATACGAAGTTTGTTTATAAACGCTTTGTTACAATATTATAGGCAAATATTATAGGCAAGTATCCACCTTTAAATCTCCTGTTCCGCATCTATTCAAACTACATTCAATATTTGTCTACAATATCGTAACAAAGCGTTTATAAACAAAGATAACATTTTTTTTCTTATTTTCACTCGTAGATCATGCTCCTACAATCTTGCCGGAAAAGTAGGAAACACGCTGTACATTCATGATCGAAATCCAATAGTAATCTGCGGACTCGCTGGCCGAGCGATGTTGTTTACACCGCGATACTAAATATATAGTCAGTTTACCGTTCAACAATCACTTCGAAGTTAGCTTAAGTTTAACTATCTATGCAACGCCATTTACATAGTTGAATATTCCATATTTTCATTTTCTTCGTCGTACACAGACATTCGCAGTTTTATCTGGCCTACGGTGAACAGTAAATATTTTCGCGATCATTATTGTCGGTTATTTTGTAAGAGTTTTTCTTTTTTATTCTTTCAGCGTTAAGCGAGATCGATCGTTCGCAGAATTATTTATAAGAGGCGGTCGTTAATAAATATTCTTTTCGTTGATACTATCGTCCGTAATGCCGACGTGCCGCAAGACGTCATTCTATTTCTAGGAAAAGAGTACATATTTGCGGAACATTCTTTTCAGAAAACGCAGAGCAAACATAACGGCGTGTGCTCATAGTGGCAGGGGAAATTCCAAGAAATACTGATTTCATACAGAACAAGAAGGCGCCGCGCGCGCGCACGGTTAAAATGCGGACGCGAGAAATTGCCGAGGTTGAAATAGCACGAAAGACCAGATTTAAAACCGAATGGTTAATTTATAACATCATTAATTTATAACACAGGTGCTGAAAAAAGATGATTATCACGGTCACGTAACTCGACGAAAGTAGAGCTGTTGATTTATGAGGTGTCCGGGGTAGACGAGATAAACGAGACTCTTTTTCTTGAGCCAACCACGGTTCAGTTATTTTCAATCGAATCAGCGGGATAATCTAAAAGTATACAGGGTGTCTCGAAATTCCTTCAACTTCCGGAAATGGGGGGGTCCTAAGGCGATTTCAAGCAACCTTTTTTCTTTGCAAAAATGGTCGCCACGGCTTCGTTTGGGAGTTATTAACGAGAAACACGGACCAATCGGAGCGCAGCTATAGTCAACGGATTCCACTGTAGCCGCGCTCTGATTGGTTCCTTTTTTTTTGTTAATTATTGTTTACGTTTTACAGGAATTACCGAAAACGCGTTCCAGTGCATTAATAGCACGTTCGCTTCTCAAAGTTCTCAAAAAATAACCTGATGAATGTTGTACGAATAAGTATTTACAAAAAATATTTTAAAAAAATATTGCGACACCCACGATCCAGTAGAATCGGCACATTGCGAAACGGTGGAGAAATGAAATATTTGAGATAGATAAGATATTTAGAGATGCGCTTTCAGAGTTATTAATATGTATTTGCGGGCGCGCGGATCACTGATATACATAGGAGTTTTATCGCGACAGTTATCTTTACAGATTACAGTCTTTCTCCGAATGTTTTCGCGATAGAATGAGAAACGCAGATTAGTTTGTTTTATATGTACCCAAGTCCTATAAGGCCGGTTCCAACAATCCTATCAGTTCCACGAAGTGGAGATGGAAAGCGACAGTTAAGTGTGCAAGAAACGCGATAATTAACCGGCGGTCCACCTGAAGGCAGCCACCTAAGTGTCGCTCCCAGTTATGGCAGCGCGCACGAGAAATACAATTTGCAATTAGTCGAAAATGAATTTCACATTTAATTTCGGAAGTGCAAGCAAAGATTCAAACCGAAATCGTTTAAATATTCTTTTCATTCCTGACCTTCCAAAACAGCAATCGCCATCATCATCGCGTGTCTACGACTCGCTCCAAAAGATAACATTCCTCCGATCGGCGACGACACGCTTTATCGGGTTCTGTTCGCGAAAGAAGTTCGTTGTAAAACTTGCCCGCGACGAACATAATTGCAAATGCGATGTCGTGTGGGTCACGAGCGAGTGGCACGGTTCACGCTCGTTCGGTGCGCGCGACAAATATCTGGCGCGACCGATCGTTTCAAAATAAAGGAGAAAACCACGCCGATCAACCGTAAACATCGCAAGAAAATGAAAATCATCGATGGCGAACACTAATCTCCACGAGCGAGCCATTAAACATTCGCGATAAACAGCGTTCCTCGACGGTGTCGTCGCACAGTGGGGTATTTGCCCGAAAAACGGGAATAAAATATTGTAGCGTTATTTATGGGCTCAGGGTTATAACAAAGTAGGTCGTTGGATTCGTCTTGACGCCAGCTATGAGATTACGAAATAAAAAATTTACTTTAACATTTAAAAAATCAAAATTATTTTTATTTTTTGTCGAAAAAAATATTCTTTTGAAATTTTAAATATATAGTTTTGTACATGTTTTAATACTGTTCAACTTTTATTCGAACCATTTTGTCGCCAGATTATCCGAACTCTTGAAAAGTAGTGATAATGGAATGCTTTGATTACGATGTACCGAGTTCAGATAGGTGTAAAATCTCTTCACAGATTTCATTCTGTTGTCATCTAAATTAGTATTGTTATTAATATTTCAACATTACCAATCATTTTGTAAGTTTTTTTTCGATTTCCAAACTTTATTGGCGATTTTGGTATACTATTGAACCATTACATTCTATAAAGCTTTGCGATCATAGTCCAACAAAAATTTCTTCCGGATTGGAGAGTTATAACTACTTTAAGTAAACATGAGCATGGAAAGTCGCAGCCCATAAATAACGCTACAATATTTTATTCCCGTTTTTCGGGCAAATACCCCACTGTGCGTCGGCCAATCGAAGCGCCGATTTCCATCTGGCGAATCGGCTAACTGGGTACGCGTTAAATGAAACGTACCAAGCTCAAGTCCGGATATCACTTTCAAAAGTGTCATCGTTTTCCGGGACGTACACCTGCATACATTAAACGAGAGTACGAGGAATTAGCATACCGCGCGAGAGCTGAAAGTGTAAAAGATTTCGTTACGTCGAAGACGTGAGCACGGGGCAACGCGCGTCGTATGTGTATCGTGTTTCTAACGAGTTCCGCGAAACGCGCTAGACATAGTACGCGACCGGTTTTAATCTCGCTAGGCATGTTTTTAATTGCCGCCGTAATAATAATTCACAAGTCGTCCATTTAATTCCGAGTCGACTCGCGCGATTAATACCCGCTGTCAACGGGCCGATCTAGAAATCGCTTCGGATACCGTTCGCAACATTTATTCGCGAACGTATCTTGTAATCTTAACAGTCCGGCAGATTCTGTATATCTCGATCGAGAGAGAGAAAACATGGATACAAACTTGCAAAATAGCACGGAGACGGTTGCAACAACTGCAACATAAACCCCTTTCGGAGGTGCGATCACCCTAGCGGTGTCGATGGACGCAGCCTGCGAGCGCAAACGTGTCCGATGTGTACTTGCCAGTCACCGTGTGCTCTCCCCCTCTCTCTCTCTCTCTTTCTTTCTTTCTCTGGCTCGCTCGCTCCGCGCCATCTCGGTCTTTGTCTGCCCCACCTCTCTCGCGGTGGTTTCTCTTCTCGCTCACCTCTCTGCGAAGAGTCCGCCTTTGTCCCACTCGGTCGGCCAGCGAAAACGAGAAGATGTGTTCCAAGGTTCGACACTCCCGTTTCGACGACGCTGTTGTTCCTCGAGCAGGAGTCGCCAACACGCGCACAACATATACACACACACCGAGAGGCAAGTAAAAACTACGGCGGACCGAAGTCGACGACAATTACGCGTTTAACACGAGTCGACGCGTCCACGTCGGTGTAGCGTTGAAACACGCGCCAAACCACGTGGTCGTCGGTGCTCGACCAGCGAACGGTACTTTTCGGTGATCCGCGGCGACGAGAATGAACGTGCTCGGCCCCGAGGGCATACCTGTTTGCTCGCCAGTTAGACTAAACACCGGTACGTATATCGCGGGACCCGGTTCGGGACGAATGCAAATGCCTTTATGTACGTCGATGTATCGCCGTCGCGACGCAGGCGAGAGAACAACGACGAACAGACAGCACGCGAGGGACCAGAGACAACCGAGGAGAGGTTCGGTAGCCGCGGCAGCAGCGTGTGTACACTACTGCTGCCCGCAGTGGCCCGCACGGCTCCCACACAACACGCCAGACCGAAGACACTAGCCTGCTAAGACAGAGAGAGGAACTGACTCGCGACTGTGTCGCCGCGTCTCCGTCTCAGCCAACTTCTACCAGGCGGGGCAGCATACTGCTGCTGCTGCTGCTGCTGCATCGCGTATACGATATACCGACGCGTCACTGCTCGGGAATGTCGCGTCTAATTAAGTACTGCCTTCACATCGGTCGCTATTATTACCGATCGGTGGTGACTACACGTTCCTCCGTATCCACGCTCTGCAACAACTGCGCGCACCGCTCTTCCTTTTTCGAAACTGGGCAGAGAGTGTCACGTGCGAGAGAGCAACATTTTCTTTTCGGCGAATTTTTTTCTCAAACTGACGATGCGTCAGCATTTCTTTTTTTATTTAGCTACTCTTTCTCGTTGTACAGAACTATTTGTTTTGAGCTCCCGTTTTCAGGACGAAATGCAAAAATATATTTTTATGGTTTCCATACTTTGGAAAAGTTAGAAAGATGGATTTTTTTAATCGTACGAGTTTTTCTAATAATGCAAGAAATTATTCTTGTTAAGAAGTTTCGCCAACCACCCATCGATTATTACGGCGAACCTAATTATATTGCGTGAGAAATTGGAGCGAGATTCTTGCTCGTCATCGCTTTCTGATAAACAGAATAATGTAGATCGAGATAGCGATAATTTTAATAACAGACAATTTCCTCCATCGCGTGTCTATATGTACATTTATTCATTTCTATTATGAATATTACAATATATTCCGAACGATACATACTCCATGTAAACACTATATTTATTCATTGTTAATGCGGCGAATGGAAATGAGTGAAAGTAGGTAATTTAATTCGTATGTCGTTCCATTTGATTCTTCTCGTGATACATATTTTTTACGATCTCTTTACACACTTGTGTACGTATAATAAGTAACTGTAGTATGTAACAGTTTACCGTTTTCTCCTCGTCTACATTACCTTGATCATACGTATTAAAGTTGTTGTTCAGTTTTCTTACTTCGACGTAATTATCACACTTGCGAACTGGTTGCTAAAAGAAGCTACATCGTGTCGGTAACTGTACTTTCAACTTGTCGGTAAAAAGATAAAACTACACGCGAAGGACAAGCACAAACTAATTGCAGAATAGATCGGACGTCATACGGAATCACAAACGGATTAGAGTACAAGACCGCGCGCGAGATTTCGTGTCGCCCAGGGATCTATAACACCGACATAGCAAAACGGTAAAGCGCGAGTTGCTTTCTATGGGAGAAATTTTGTCGGATAATGAAGAATCTGAGTCGTTATTACATAACAAGGGGTTAATATTTTCATTCGAGGCTCAGATAAAAATCAGTATTTACTTAAATTATCCGTGATGTCGGCGCTACAGGTTCGATCCAATTTTAACTATTTAAGCAATTTTGCAATTAGACATTTCCCGACGTTTCGATCCTAATCGGGAAATTTCTAATTGCAAAATTGCTTAAATACTTAAAATTGGATCGAACCTGTAGCGCCTACATCAAGGATAATTTATTTAAAAATTTTGCGATCGATATAACGGAATATTTATCAGTATTTACTATTTGTCAGCAATTTCTGTCAATTACAATTTTCTTCGACATTTTTTACACGTTATGTGATAAATTAATGATTGTAATGAGTGTCGACTTTCAAAGAAGTTACTTCATTTCATGAGGTCTGAGGAGAGTTTTTTGTATCAATTTTCGAAAAATAATTGGATCGACGTCCGCTGCTCGTTATCTAAGCATAATCAGCTGAGGGTTCAACCAATCGTACGCGCGCGCACACAGTCGAAAACAGAGAGCAATGCACCCGAGTCAGACCTTCTCCTTGAACACTCGACTTGTGAGTTTTTTTTTCTAGTGCTTACCAACTTTTCAAACACTGTACAGTATTTACGCGTACAAGCTGTTCTAAACACAACAGTCGCGCTTTAAACACATCTGCTCCCTCGTAGAACTACGTAAACGAGCTACAGTTTGATACTCGGCGGCTCAATATTGTGTAAACTTTCCCAGTTACGAGCGACAAAGTTCGTAGAAAATTTCCCACTGTTTTTGTAGTACCTTCGAATTTATACGGAACAGTATAGACAGTAATACTGTTGTAAAATTACCAAACTACTTTATTAATGGGGATGATACCTTATGGATGTTAATTAAAAAAACATTGATTTAAATAAATGTACAATAATATAAATATCATATAGCGAGTAAATAATAATTCGGATAATGTAATCAATTCGAAATACAATATGAAATACGAAACTCGTTTGGATGAGAACCGGATATTAGTGAACATACGGACAAACCGCAACATGAGTATTTATACTCACCTACAACACTTTCATGATATCGTTTTCAGAATGTTACAAAAACAAAATGAGCACTTGTACATTCAACCACAGGTGCCCATACTTTTCATTATTACCTCAGCTGTGCTCGGTGTTTCCGTTTGACTCATTAGAAAAATATGCAATAGAATTTTCCATATACTTTTCCAATTATTAATATGTAATTGTTTAAAAGACTTTGAAAAATACGTCTAAACATTTAATTCAACATATGACGACGCGAAGCAAATGTATTTGATAAAATCTTAATACTAGAAATATCGATAAAATTTGTAGGTGACAAAATATACAGGGTGTCTCGCGTAACTTGATCGCTTTAACTATCTTGATGACTATAGACAATAGAAAAAATGTCGGAGGGAAATATTATCATTAATCCATCGTTTTCGGTTAGACTCGAATACAAGAAACAAAAGTGAACGAATTGCTAAAAAGTTCATTTAAAAAGCGATTAAAATTGTCTACATTAACTTCGATCCGCTTGTTGAACTAAGCTTTTTCTCACAGTAATTTCTTTTTAATAGCATCATCGTGTCGTACTAGAAATTTTTAAATTAAAGGGATACTCAAGGTGGTCGAGTCAGCCGAGACACCCTGTATAAACGGGTACATACAAACTCACCTTTATTTTGCGGTGGTGTCCTCCGCATCTCACAGGGGGCTCCACTGTCCTCAGCAACGTGCAGTGCAGCGGCTGGCGCACTTCCGGTCGTACGTTGCTGCTGTTGTTGAAATTGAGAATGGTGATGTTGGTAAAGCTGCTGCTGTTGCGGTTGTTGTTGTTGTTGCTTCTCCTGTTCTTGTTGCTCGTTTGACGGCGCTGTTGCGCTTGCTTCAACCGGAGAGCATGGGTTATCAGAAGCAAAGGTTGTACTCTCATCGGGCGAAGTCGCACTTGTGGTATCTGTGTTCACAAATAAGAACGGAAATAAAAACCTAGACGGGTTTGGTCCTGCGATTCTCGTAGAATAGGCTCTCAAGGATCTCTCGCTGGGTAAACTAGAAAATAGTGAAAAAATGTCACAAGGAAACAAAGTTCGACTAGTTCAACATTCCCAGCGAACGAACGAACATTTCCCTCGCATTGTTTCAATATTTTCATTTTTAACTCGACGGCGGTCCGTAACAGTTTACGTACACTATAATCAACACACGAGGGTCTCTCCGGAAGCCGTTAAATTCGAAAATAGAATGACACTGCTGTCCGCGCACTCTCCGGTCTCCGAGATATTTGACTATTTAATACAAGTCAGCAGCACAGTTCTGAATGTGCACATGCGAAAGAAGGCGGTTCGGTATTTTACAGTACTTTTTCTCTACCCTTTAGCAACGCCGACGCTGCTGTGTCCGCGAAGAGCGCACGGAAGGTTCGCCCGGTAGTGACAATCAATTGGCAAGAACGAGCCGTCCGGTCGTTTCGAAATCGGAAGACTGTTCACGGTACAGCGAGACTTTTGATGCTTCGCGATCCGATGGACGAGATATCATTGTTGTTGGGTGTCCTTTAAAAAAAGCTCGACGCGTATCGACGGCACTGGGGTGTGTTCGTTTCGAAACTGACTTCCTCCTCCTCACGTGGCCGCGCGCGACCGTTTACGCGCGTTATATATATGTATATAAACCGATATGACTTTCGTTACGCGATATAAACAGGTCTCCTCTCGGTTTTCGTTTATTCGTTGGTCGTGCAGGGGCCAATTGTCACGCCGATCTTGACGATTCAAAGGCGGTTAGGGCGACATCTGTCGGTCCGCCGGGGGAAAGTCGGTACGCGTACGTGTTCGACGTGCACGCGAACACGGCCCCTCGCGAACTAGAGGCCATGTTGCGTCGCTATGTCGACGATTGGCCCCGCCTCTCCCCGCGCCGCCCCACCAACGGTGAGCCACGAACGCTCTCTCCCGCCAATCGGAACCGAGCTGATCCCGCCAACGACGTTGTCGGCCGTGCGTTCTACGAGACGGCGTTCTCGCTAGTGTACCCGCGGCGATGTGTACGGTCACACCGACACCGTCGCGCGCGCGCGCGCGTCCAATGCGACCCGTCCGTGCAAGACTCGGCACGGCTGTGCGCGTTTTATTGCTATATCCTGTGCGCGCACATGTGTCGGTGGCAGCATTTCCTCACGTGCCGCTCCTGCGCCCAGCAGCACACCAGTCGTATTATCGCTTACTTTCCGAGCGTGTTCGCGCGGCCTGCGCCAAATAGAGCTGTAGAAGAAGGGCACGGCATGGGCATTCGCTAATGTAGCAAGCAGAAGCTCGCCGCGTTTCCGCGCCGTGTCTAATCCCCTATCTTCGGACACGGCGATCTTATCCAGAAAAATTATCCCTGTTCGCGTCTCGTACCAATCGTTCACCGGAAACAAAATTATTAAAACACGGGCAACGAAGCAATGCCGTGTTTAGCGAGTCTGTAGAAAAGGGCTAGCGCGAAACTTGGTTAGGTTTCACGAGCGAACCTGTTTCTTTTGTAACTTCAACTCTCGGATGTTTTTTAGAGTCCGTAGGAATATTGTTACTATACTTTCGAAATTTTTTTACATGACTTTATATTATTCTTTTATACTCTAGATCGGATAAGAAATCCCGTCTTTATTCCGGAGTCGAATCTGCGAATGCAATTTGCGTTGCAGTTTTATTCGGTTTTCTAGATTGTGTTCTCGTCCTATTGTTTAAAATTTTACATAGTCGTTTCTGTTATGAATTCAGATAATCGCGGAAATGTTCCGAAAGCTGGAAACCGATGCGAAAAATGAATAAAAATAAAGGTCGGTGAAAGGGTCGCAGGGCCGGCCGACAAGGCGAAACAGAGAGAACAAAGAAAGCGTGGAACGCTTGGAAAAGTGAAAACGCGATTCACCGGAATACCGAACCGCGATGAAGGGAAGACCGTTGCCCGGCCGACGCGTGGTTTACCAGCGAATACGAAAGGGACGAGATATGCTCTCCGGGTATTTACACACATGAAAAGTAACGTTTGCTTTAAAGGCGATGGACTGTAACGATTGTCGCGGTCACCTTGTACTTTGTTTTTCTTTTTCTTTTTTTTGGAATCTCGGGCTGTTTGTCTGTTGACAGAGGCACGGGCAAATGGTAGAGAGGCCTGAAATTTCTCGACAATAGGATTTACACAATACCGACCGCTGCTCTACCTCTCTTTCCGGTTTCTCAATCTCTTATCGTGTAGCGAGCATCAAAGCGTTGTTGTTGCAGTTTTGTTAACGTTTCTTATCGATGATACGTTTCATTAAAAACAAAAAAACGTGGTATCTGTCGATGTTAACGATTCTGCAAGCGGCCAGGGTTATTTTCCTTGGAGAACTATATCCGGGACGTGTCGTTACTTGTATCACATTGAATTATTCGTTTGCAATTGTATGAAGTACGACTTATTTATTTTTTTTTAGAGGAAATTTCGAAAGTCGTAATAGCTGTCCAGTACACTCGTATGTTGCAAGTCTGAAGCAAAAGGTGGTCTCGCAAATTCGTAGTGCATAGTCCTTGCCACGAAATTACGACATTCGTTGGTTATCTTCCAGATCGATATCTCTTCTGTTAGTATAAGCCCAAAGATTGGCCGTCGCATTCTCTGCTACGATCCCTTCATTCTTGTTACATCGATTTTGCGCAAAACCATTATGTTTTGCTAATAGAATCCCTATTTATCAAGCTACGATAACGTGATCAATATACGGCAAACGGAAACACACATTTTTTTAACAAAAGTGAGAACGCCAAAAAAAAGTTTAATGTTCGACGATTTCCGGTCGAATCGATGATTCTGGGAAATTAATTAATAATAGCGAGAGTGAACGCTGTGTACAATAAATGATATTCACATTTGCACAAGCTGCTGCTAGAGGAAATAGTTTGAACACGGCGCGACGATAAACAACGGACTCATCGTTTCTTGAGTGATCTATCCGCTTTAAGGACACGGGCGGCTCCCGATACTGCCGCCACCGCCTCCCAGCAATTGGATAAAATTTTCATTCGCTTTAATTGAGTTATGTAGCATATTTAAACCGAAAGCGATCATTTCCGAAATAATAGGTAAATGCGATAAGTGCCGCATAAAATCAAAAAAATGTAGAAACGCGGGCTCGAACGTTCGAAACGAATTACAGAAACGCTGTCGGTGTTCCTGTAGCATGTAAATTTAAATGTAATATTCTCTGTACTTTGACGAGTTCAATAACGTAATTGGAAATAATGGAACACGGTCCTCAAACGAATGGATAAAATCCTGAAATGTATTTGAACAGTAGTGTCCGCGTAAAAGTGTAATTTATTTTTGTTATGAAATCAAATGTTAGATTGTTGAGGTATGCTGTTTTTGGAATGAAGTGGAAAAAGCGATTACTGATAACGCGTACAGCGTTAAATGCACGGGTATCCAACGCCCACAGGCATTAAAGGCTACTTCCTCAAGAATGTGTGGTACGGCGAACCGAATCTTCGGCTTTAAACACGGGTTCGAAATTCTCTGTAGAAACATTAGATTTGTCGTGGGCCTAGTCTTGCAGGTACACGCAGGCCGAAATGATTGTTCACTGGGCCACGTTCTGTGGAAAATTTTTGTTGGCCAAAGTAAAAATTAAGACATTCTAGTACTCGGACGGAATTTTCGAAAAGTTGCCTCGTACAAAGTTCAGAGCGGCAGAGTAGGATACGAGTGAGGGGCGTTACTAACGGGCACTTGTCTGGCAGGTAATTATCGAATGACTACTACACCAGAAGAAGGCTCACGAGAGAAATGTGATTAGGCACATATGTTCCCGTCATTAGTCGAAGTGGTAATATCAATGAATCGCACCATGGAAATGTGAAAATACGGGAATCGTAGGTTTTAAGCTGTCAGCTGAAAAACTATGTGGAACAGCGCGGCCCTGTCTCGAGTATTGATCTGCACGAGAGTTGTCTGCTGCCCCTCCCCAGCCCAACGGTAGATGTTTCATCCCTTCACCACCCCTGAACAACAAGGATGTCGCGCACCTGTGACTAGGATGCTGGTGAATACCCTATTAGGCGTCTTACGCGGACGTTGTCTTCTTGTATTCGTCAATGGCACGTCGGAATCGTACAAGCGCGAATCCACTTTCTTACATCGTGCACGTCGATTAACATAAACTTCGGCGAAAATCCTTCGTTCGCTTACCGCTCGTTTCTTTAGCGTTGAGATCATATCCATTCACGAGCATCTGTCCAACGCGAAAATCTTCTTTGCGATTGATGGGCGTGTGAACCGTCGACTCTCCATTTTTGCTAGACCATCGTCCTTTCGATCCGCGTTGTTGCAACGTCGACGACCTTGAGGTAGAGCTGGACGTTGTATTCTCTGTTCGATTTCCGCCTAAAAATTAACACAAACCGAAATTACACGTTCGCGATCATCGATACAACTTTTTATTAAGTTATGTAATTCATAAGTGAACCCACTCCGACTCGTACATCGATATCTCTGCTACGCATATAATGTAAATGCTCTATATGCTGCGAAAGAAAAGGTCTGCTGTAAAATATATTTTCAGCAGTTACGATTATACAGATTTATTTGAAATTCAAATCGGAGATTCTTCAGAAAGAATAACGCAACGGTTGGATTGAGCCACGCGAGTGGGTTTTGGCATTAACGCCTCCTAGTGTAAATTCCAGTTGTAACAAGTTACCGGCAATCGGTGTCGGTATCAAGATAATTTTCATGTAGCAGTATCCCGAGCGTGCATTGATTATTGTACAGAATTGAGTAGTTAGCATGCGGGATAACACAGGGACAAGCGTATTATAGCGTTACGGAAAGATTCTGCTTTCATCCGGTACCATCCGAAGCGTTGGTGTTCGGCCAACAATAAAAAAAAGTTAATAAATATTGCATAACAATTTTCCAATTTTCTGCGTAAAGTATCTAGAGTATATCATGATATTTCAGGATTTTTCTTAAAAAACAAATTGTGTATCTCTATTAATATTTGCCACAGTCATTTAACGCGGTTTCCACGTGAACTCAAATATAAATATGTTACTATAGAAATAGTAATAATTCTCGGCGCAAGGTTCGATCAATATTAATTTAAAGCAAA